>JAFFST010048142.1:222767-262767 GCA_022414735.1 Noturus placidus | reverse complement strand
TGTAGTGTGAGACATGGCCCAAGTATTCGTGACTCAGGATATAATTATCTGTTGCATTTTCCTCTATATTACGGAATCATTATTAGAATAAAAACGTTATTGTGCACATCAATGTGACTGAGTTACTGATTAGCAAGCGTAAGAGTAAAACCTCTTGCTTGCTCTTCTATAATCTCAAAGTGCACAGTTTCCTGTCTATCTGCATCAGCTATGGTGATGAGCACAAGCTAGCCCACTCACTCCAGCTCCCAATGTAAAACAGTGCAGAGAACAAATCTTCAGCTGCTCAGTATTTTTGACCCGTGTCTAATTACTGAATCTTATGCATTGTAGCTTTCAAGTGCACAAAAGTGATGTGGAAGTGCAACATGTTCTCCAAGTCCTTTATAACATGTTGTAAAGCAGTTTATGTACAGCATTATTGCACTGAATAATATTTTAAGGCAAATACATCAGTAGTTTTTATTCTTGATTACAAACTGCTTATGAAAATATCTACTGGTTAAGAGACTTCAACCTGTGTCTCATTTAAACCCGTAAACCTCTGACCACTAATAGGCAGGCTCATTTTAAGCAGCAAATGTACATAAACATCCACCACTTGATTATTATTATTTTTTTTATGATGCTTTTAAGTAGCATGTAGCTTGTTTCTCATAATTAAAAAAAAAAATCATTTGTTCTTACGGTGTATGAGTAAATATTTGAAACCGGTGTTGTAGACAAAAAATGTATTTTCATTAGAAATCTAACATTTTATTTACAAAAAAAAAAACAATTTTTAATGGATGACTTGGAGCAAAATATTCCGAAAAGCAGCCATAGGTGTGTCCAGCGTATGTGGGAACTCTTTTAATACTGTTTACATTACAAATACATTTATAGAAATTCTAGGCAAAAAGGGCATCTACATTGAAGTTAAAATATAAAATTATTTTTGATTTGTTTTGATTTATCACAACATAATTCCCATAGTTCCACTTGTGTTACTCCAGAGTTTTGATGACCTTTTATTATTATTTTACAATGTGTAAAATAAATATAAAGAATGAGTGTGTCTAAACTTTTGACCAGTTGTGTGTGTGTGTGTGTGTGTGTGTATAGTGACTAATCATTTTGTTACCACTGCAGTTGATTTACTGGTCTAAATTTGACAAAAACTGTCAATTTTCTGAAAAACGGGCTAAATATTTGGGAGAACCAAGCGTCCGTACATTATCTAAGGTCAAGACTTTCTTTGTTTTCTTTCTAACTGATTGAATGGAGACTCGAGTGAAAGATATTCTGTCTCCTGAATGTGTAATGCTTTTGGAGAGTGTATTTGAACAGCATGCCTGGTGTTTCCCACAGACCTGAAATATTTGGTCCCCCAGCTTTCTCTCCCTCTCTCTAACCCCCCAGACCTGTCAGCTCTTTTCCAGTTAGTTGGACACCTGCTATTGACAGTACCACTTGTTGACTGGAATTCTAATTAAACATAAATTATCTATTGACATAATAATTATACTGTTTTATAAGCAACATTACTTTATTCCCCTAGACAGTGGGAATTACTGGTTCCATCGAAATACTATGATTTTATTTTGATGTATCTTTTGGTTTATTTGTTTCAGAGCATGGACTCTTCTGATCTATCAGATGGGCCCATCACGCTGCAGGAATATCTGGAGGTGAAGAAAGCCTTGGCCTCTTCTGAAGCCAAAGTCCAGCAGCTCATGAAGGTCAACAACAACTTGAGCGAGGAGCTGAGGAGACTTCAGAAAGAGGTATAAGCATGTAACAAACGGACCTTATAGAATCAGGGACAGATTACTGAACGATTACAGCCCATCCTGACCGGGCAACTTTATTAAGTCCAAAATTCAGTGTCTAATTTGTGTCTAGATTGGATGTTCAGATTTGAAGACTGCAAGCTGTAGTGCTAAATTTAGCACGATTGTTCCTTTAATTGATCAGGTTGTTTTCTGTATTGGCCATGGAGATGAGTAAGAATGGTGAACTGGATAGTTTGTACGAAACGATTCAGGTATAGAAGATTAACGAATCAGATATTTATTGTTTGATGTATGCTTTTGCCTGTTTGTTCTTCGAGTCCCTCATGGCTAGTATTTCTCTTGGTCTCACACACAAATACACAAACATTACATGATATTGCAGACCTTTCCAGCACTTGAACAAGTCTGTGCACACACCCGTCCATTATGTGTTCACAGTGTCTGTTAAACCCACCCTGAGAATGGCTCCAATCCACTTTCATACACTCTAATGTCTCCATCCTCCCCCCATTATGACTATGTTCTCTCAGCATGATGAAGCCCTTACTTGTACCTCTCTGAAACCCTTGTGTTGGAACGACTCTTCGTGTTTTATGTTTTTTATGTTTGTGTGTGCTATTCTGGCTGACCCCCCCACCCCTTCGTCCCTGTAGATTTCGCGGATGCAGACGGAGAACGTAGCTCTAAAGGGGGCTCAGGCTGGGCCTGCGGGGGCTCTGGGGGGTGGCAACCTGGCCCTTTGGCCCACAGGGGTAAGAGGAGGGGCAGGAGGAGTGGGCAGTGGGGATTCAAGCTTGGCTCCACCCTCCTCAGCTCCTTTGCGGAGGGACAGGCAGGCCTTCTCGATGTATGAGCCCGGAACGGCCGCCCCCAAAGCCCTCGGCCCAGCACTGGACTCCCTGAGCGGCCACCTACACCCCCTCAGCTCCAGCGTAAGTGTGAGTGGCTCGCCTGATCCCTGAACTCTGACCTTTTTGACCTCTATGCTTACTGCCAGCCATCCTATCTCTTTTTGTCTGGGTAGCTTGCTGCTTTTGCCTGGGCAGCCAATGTTTACACCTGCATTTGTGTGTTTATGACTGATATGACTAACATTGCACAATGCTCTTTACTGCCACCTCATGGTCACACATTAGCACAATCTGCACTTCCTTCATTTGAAATTACTCCAGATGATGTATGTTACTGAAGAAAAAAAAGCCATAAGTTCATGGTCAGGAGCATGAACTGCTTTTTTTTTGTGTGTAATAGAGGCAATGTGATATATCCATTTTATTAGGGATTGACCAGTGGTATCTGTCTCATCAGAAGCTATGGCTAATGCCAAGAGAGGCTGTCTCAAGATGAGCTTATCTTGTGCTTAGCTGCTGATTGAGATAGCTGGGAATGTGGACTATAATTGGTTCATGGAATGTATGGGTGCTTGATTGTCTAACCAATGCACTGAATTGGTGTGGATGTGGCTGTTTTTCTCTTTCTCTGCACTGTTGCCTTTTAATGACCAGGTTGTTACTACAGGATGCAAATTGCGAGATGGCATCGATTTATAAAATAAGTACTTACCGTTGTGGCTGTGCTGATTAGAGACATTAGTCACAAAGCTTGTTTGCCTCAGTTAATATCAGATTTCTGGGATTATTGAAGCCTGCAAAATGCAGACAATATGTTGAGGCATCAATTCTTAATGTGGCAAAACCCAACTATTTTATGAAATGGAGATTTTAAGAGATTGGTCATAGCATGAGAATACTGTTAGGTGAAGTACTATAAATCAGATAATTATGCTAACTTCTGGTAGATGCTTACTCGCGAGTTGTGTCTTGTTCTCATTCGGTGGTGGTATTATTGTGTTATTGTGGAGCAATAATTTTTATGCTTTCAGATGGGTTGAACCTCTTTCAAATTTTTTAGGGTGTGGGTTTTTTGTTTGTTTGTTTCTAATGCATTTTGTGTCATTTTTTATTTTAATATTTTTTTAATATGTTCTTGAATGACTTCTTAAATAGACTTCTGCTGCAACCCCTTTTCCAATGTTCTGAACACTCACAGGTCTTCCAGTTTAATGTTTCTTGATTTTTCTCTGCTTAATTCCGTCTGTATCTTTCTTCTGATTTTAAAATTAACCATATCTTATCTTTGTCTCTGCTTCCTGTAGAGAGCTTGATTTACTTTTCTCTCAGAGGTGTTTTCCTGCAGTATTTTCACCCGACCGTTGGTTTGCCCCAGTTTTGTCATTAAGCTTGTGTTGCTTGTTCCTATTTTAAGGTGCGAAAAGGGGCCTCTGTAGGCCCCACCCCTTATGGAGGACCACACATGTCAGCCTCCATGGAGATGGGGCGCTATATGGTAAGTGGGGGGGAAAGGGGGTGGTAGTGAATTCAGCCAATCAGCTCAGTTTTGAATGACTTGCATTGGTGTCAATGGATTCAATCTAAAACTAAGCTGATGTTCAGTTGACATAGTGTTGTCTCTACTTCAGCCCCCTAAATTAGAGAAACATGGTAGTGGCACTGACAGTGACTACGACAACACTCAAACATATGACACCTCCATTGGGTAAGTGGAGCCTTTTTCAGATTTTTTGCTCATTTTTAAAGCCTTAAACGTAGGTTGTTTTATAAGCTTTCTAACCGTCAGCAATTGTAAGTGGAAAGTGGCATTTTATGTGGGTGTGGGCGTAGCGTGGGCCGCAGCAGCGAGGAGGAGAGCCGAGCGGAGGAGGATAGTGGAGACGCAGGAGAGCCAGATCTTTCGTTGCCATGCACAGAGGATGTCATCCTGAAGACTGAGCAGGTCACCAAGAATATCCAGGAACTGCTGAGAGCAGCGCAGGAGTTTAAACATGACAGGTGGGAGCTTCACCCCCAACACAGTCACAAAACAGGAAGGGAACATGCGAGTAGTTGGGTAATGGGGATTTGGCATGGCTGTAATAAAATATTTTGTTGTTATCTTCTATATCATGGGCTCCTCTTTGAGTATGAAAAAAGTAATGGACCCCTTTATAATTAGAGTACAAAGTTTTATAAGTTAAAACCATTAACTTTTAAACTGCTATGAAACTGTTTAGCATATTAGGCAGATGGGTCATGAGAGCTTTTTTATTCTTGAACATCTCACCCACAGAATCAAACCCATCTCCACTGTGTGAAGATTTTAAATATTTTGTCGTATTGCAACAATTTTCCAGTTTTTTTTTTTTTATAAAAATTGCAGTTAGATTCCAGTTCCAATTAAGATTGATTATGAGATAAGATACATTTTATGGTAGATAATGAGAGACTTCTGTAAGAAACACATTAGCCTGACATAAGCATCATGTTAAACCCGTTCAATCAATCAGCCTTGAAATTATAACTAAAGAACTAACTGACTGTTTTAACAGCAGTGATTGCAGTTATTAGACTTTTTTTTTTTGCTTTGCTTGTTTCTCAGATGTGGTTTCTGTTTTTTCCTTTTTGACTGGGCACCATTCTGAATACGCCATTGCCCTACATTTGTTTCCTGCATTTTATATAAATGAGAAGGTGTGGATATTGTCCGTAACACAGCCTGTGAATCTGGTTTTAGTTTTGTACCATGCTCGGAGAAGATCCACTTAGCTGTGACAGAGATGGCCTCTCTGTTTCCTAAGGTCAGTGAATGTCTCCTTTTTACCTTTAGCTCATTCTGTTAAACAAGCTTGAGTTTCTGACTTCATTGTTTATGCTGTGTGCCGTCAGAGACCAGCTCTGGACGCGGTGCGTGCCTCTCTCAAGCTGCTGGCCTCTAGCGCCTCGCGTCTGCAGGTGGAGTGTCGCAAAGCTGCGCCCTCGGAGCCTTCAGCCAGCGCTGTCGATTATCAGCTCCTCACGCAGCAGGTCATCCAGTGTGCCTATGACATTGCCAAGGCCGCTAAGCAACTCGTCACCATCACCACTCGCGAGAAGAAGCAGTGACCCAGCTTTAGGCTTGATGGGTGCAGGGACACACTACAGAAAACAGGTCACACTAGTGGTGGAGGAAGGAACTGCAAAAAAAAAAAAACCAGTGGGTTGTTGAAGATGAAAAAGAAATGAATGATGGAAAAGGAAGGACATGAATGTAGGGGATGATGACGGTCATTTCATGAGCTATGATACCAAGTGAGAAAAGAATGGGAGTAAAAGGAAGTTACATACAGGTTGCACCACCAACACAGAGAGGGAAGCTTATGGGAGACACTTATTGGAGCGACTTAAATCATCTCAATACTTCTCTAAATCTTCTGTTCTAGGGATCCCTCTTTATATGCACCTTTCATTCATCTCTCTCTCTCTCTCTCTCTCTCTCTCTCTCTCTCACACACACACACAGTTACATGCTGATGACTCATGCACATTTAACACACACGGTCTGCTCTTTCTCATCGTTTTTATTTTCTTTATTGTTTGTTGATTCATGTCTACTTTTATATGCCACTCCATTGGCCTTTACCTCTCGGGACAAAGATGTAGACTTCAAAACACTTACACTGGAATTATTGTAATGTTTATGACTATCTTTTTTTTTTTTTTTTTAATAATTGTTATGATTATAATTGTCATTTGTTTTTTTTTCCTGAATTTTGTTAAATATGTATTGTTATTGTTGTTGTTATTATTATTAATTTTGTTATTTCATTGTATATCACTTGGTCGAGAAAGGGGGAGCTTTGAAAATGGAACACTCAGCTTTTATTCAGTATTGGAATCCTCATGATCTTTCAGAACACACGTGTACTCCAGGAGGACATGTTTGTGTAGAAATCTAGAAGTCTGCATTCATCCTAACCAAAGGAAATAGCGATGGTAATGAGGACACTGTAGCAATGATTTTACAGCCATTAAGGCCAACTTTTATCAGTGTCTGAAAATTAGGTCAGGTATCATTCTTTTGGTGATAAATCCATTTCTTCATTCATCTCACAGTTCACAATCCCTCCATTGTACGATCATTTCATAGAAGCTGCAGATGTGTCGACTCATTCGTTACATTGCCTGTGTTTATGAACATAGAGGTCCACTCTGGTAGGACGGTTCCTCTCCAGTTCTTCCACTGTACTTTCTTTGAGAGTATCAATGGCTTCTTTACCTGTGTAGCGAGTTATAGAATTTTGATGTGAACTTATTTTTTTGGACCAGATTTTTTTTTTCTTCTATGAAAATATCAGACTGAGTATACGTATACTACATGTTTATATTATTTTCTTGATTGGAACAATGTTATATAAGCTATATGGATGTGAGCACTGATGGTGGAAGGGCACCATCAGTATTCACTCTCCAGGCACTTCAGCAGGTTGCAGTAATGGGAAAAATGACAGCTGTGCTGTATAAAGCTCTCCCTAGTTGATTCTGGAGCCATAAAGCCAGTGTGTATGAGACTGTAGGCAGCAGTCATGGCCCCCAAACCTACTGCTGAATACTAGCTATAGAGCTCTATGGCTCATAGTACAACCAAGTTATTTTAACTGATAAATACTTTTCGATATTGTGGAGTTAGTAAACTGGAGCTTTCAAAACATATATACCAAGCACTAATAATGTTGATAATTCTCAGGCTTCTTTTAGACAGCTTGTCACATTATGTTTTCACAGATGCTTGTTTGGTGTTTATACAAACAGAACTTTTCGGTTCTTCTTTGTACTACATCCACATTTCAGCAGAAGACTGCATACTGACTCCGACCAGACAGCTAGTAAAACAGATTGTCTTATCTTGCTGTCTAGGCACGGTCTGTCACTCATGCCATCAATACTCTTTCAGTGTTATATATTTTTGTGTGTGTTTTTGCCATTACATAAGCCTTAATTTGAAATCTCTCACTTTGCTCAATTTGCCCAGATGTTTTCAACCATTTCATGCACTTATTTCTTTTTCGTTTTGGGAATGGGATACTGTTTTCCTTAAACAAATCAAACAACTGTTTGGGAGAATTTACCATTTACTTTGCACATCTCCTTTTTTTTTTTTTTTTTTTATAAATAGCTACATGGCATCTCTTCCAGACTCTTTGTTCCTGCTGGGTAGTGCACATGGAAATGAATCATTGAGTATGTGTTAAACATATTGCTAATTTTGCCTTTTTCACAAGGCTATTTTACTGTGGCTCTCGGGAGATGTTTTACCCAGTTTATTGTGACCATAGTTAGTTAAGAGGTTAGCACCTGAAAAGATGGAGTGTGTGTGTGTTGGGAAATGGGAGCCTTAGCGCACACAGACTTCACAGACTTGATCTATCCAGCACAATGTTGGGCTCCTTTAGTGTGAGTTCTCTAAGTTTAATGTCTGCCTTGTCCCATGCAGCTTCATGCCATAATACAATCAATGCACACAAGAACAAAGCCTGTGCTCACACACACACACACACACAGACACACACACACACACACACACACACATACGTCCACATCCTAATTCTGCATAGCCTCTTCAAGTCAGTCAAACACACTGCACTACACTACTCATCCTAACGGTTCTGAGATGGCTGATTGGGGAATTTCTTTTAGCAGCGTTAATTGTACAAAATAAAGAAATTAAACTAAGCAAAAAAAAAAAACAATTAAATCATAATAGAAACTCGTAAGCTGTACATTTGTAATAAAGTCAAAAATGGTAATTGTCCTACAAGAATGTTTATTTGTGTATATTTTACTCATCAAATGTCTTCTCTCTCCTCCTTCCATAATGCAGGAATTGGACTTCATCTGGAAGTTTATCTGCACTTCATTCATTGAGATAAAGCACAGTGTAAACCAGTGGTTCATAAATTGGGGTGCAGAGACCCCTAGGGGGCCCTTGAAATGTAGGCAGGGGGTCAGATTTGATAAATAATGTCAAATGGACAATAATGTATTCTCTAGTATTCCAGTGGAAAGATTCGGAATAAATAAGCTTAAGGGCTCCAATAAATAGCCAGAACATTACAGTACACATTTGAATAATGAATAATTGAAAGGGTTTGATTAGTTCATAAAATAAATCTGTGTTGTAGGGTCTGTGAATTGCATTTTACAGTTAAAGAGGTCCCTGGTTTAAAAAAAAAAAAGAAGTTAGGGAATCCCTGATGTAAACATCGGCCTTGACCTTAAAACCACTTGACTAATATTGTGTAGGTCCCCCTTGTGCCGCCAAAACAGCTCTGACCCATTCAGGCACACAAGACCTCTGAAGGTGTGCTCTGGTATCTGGCACCAAGACTAGCAGCAGATCCTTTTAAGTCCTGTAAGTTGGGATGTGGGACCTCCATGGATCTGACTTGTTTTTCCAGCACATCCAACAGATGCTTGATCAGATTGAGATCTGGGGAATCTTTGTCTGAAGATCTTTGTCATGTTCCTCAAACCATTCCTGAACATTTTTGCAGTATGTCAGGGCGCATTATCCTGTTGAAAGGGGCCACTGCCATTAGGAATACATTAGGAAAATGTTTCCATGAATACTGTTTACACCCAGCCATCAAAGTGATATCAAGAAAATGATTCATCAGACCAGGCCGCCTTCCAATTTCTCCATGGTCCAGTTCTGATGCTCACCTGCCCATTGTAGGCATTTTTGGCGGTGGACTACAGCATGGGTACTTTCACCAGTCTGCAACTACGCATCCCCATACACAGCAAGGTGTGATCCACTGTGTGTTCTTACACCTTTCTAACATAACCAGCATTAACTTTTTTGGCAATTTGTGCTACTGTAGCTCTTTTGTGGGATCGGACCAGACAGGCTAGCCTTCTCTCCCCATGTGCATCAGTGAGACTTCGACACCGATGACCCTGTCGCTGGTTCACCGTTTGTCCTTCCTTGGACCAATTTTGGTAGGTACTAACCACTGCATACTGGGAACAATCCACAAGACATGTTTTTTGGAGATGTTGGTCAATGTTATGGTCGATCAGTGTATATTTTACTAAATATAAACCATTCAGGGCTGTACATAATGGCATGTAGAAGCTTTTAACAGTTCATAGAAACATGTTTACTCCTGCTGTATGTAAAATATGATTTCATCCAGGATGGTGGAGCATCAGAAGATGGAGAGCAGTGATTGGCCATTTCACCATTGCTTGAAAGCATGTCAGATTTGGGAAACTGGTAATCTGCTCCATCGATCAAGTTCAAAATGCATGCCTCATCAGACTAATAATAATAATAATAATAATAATTAATAATAATAATAATAATAATTATCAATTTGTATAGTGCTTTTTTACAATGGTACATTGTCTCGAAGCAGCTTTACAGAAATATCATTTTTACATTTACAAGCGACTTACTAATGAGATCACATTCACACACCAATGGTAGCAGAGCTGCCAGCTTGCCATTGGGGGCAACTTAGGGTTCAGTGTCTTGCCCAAGGACACTTCGGCATGTGGAGTCACCCGGGCCGGGATTCGAACCACCAACCCCACGGTTAGTGGATTAGTGGACAACCCGCTCTACCAACTGAGCCACAGCCGCCCACAAACAGACTTCTGCTCAGTTGACTCGCAAAGTACTTTACTTCCCCCAATAAGGCACTGTACATGTGCTACAGATGAGAAGTGTATATTGGGGTGTGATATCTGAAGGAAATTATGCTACTATACATTAAGAAATACATGTCAACGGTATTTCATTTCCCGAACTGAATTATTTGATAATTATAATAATGTATGCAAATATACAAGCAGAAAATTATAGATACTATTTCACCCCTAGTGTGTATGTTGAAATGTTATATGTTGTATGTTAGGAAATTAAATGGACACTTTTTTTGCGAGCCATTTTTAATGATTAACTTTCACATTAATAGTTGACAGCCACAACAAATAGTAAACATTTAATAGGCAAAACAGCTCAAATTAATAATCAATACATCCAGCACAAGACCAATGTTTAAAATTCATTCTAAATTGAGTTAAATAGTGAGTAAACACACTGAGCCCATACACATACTGGAGCTATCTTACGTCTCAGTTTTCTACTTTATACAAACTCACCACTGTGAGACTATGGTTTTATGTCACAGACGATATTGGCTGATTGATGCCTTCAAACGTATCAGAAGCATCAGGTGATGGCAACCACATTTGTTGGGCATAAAGATGAGTTTTACCCTATACTTCTCCTTTTGCTTCCTAAAGGACACTCAAGGACACATCTGCCTTTCATGAGTCCTAATTTGATTCCTATTAAACAGGTGAGTGGATATTAAAAGAGGAATATGCTGTAACCCTGATCATGCATGAATAAATCTTACTGTCTTTAATCATATAGTGAAAGGTTTAATTACACTCCAAGCTGGGATGAAAATCATGTATTATTATTGCTCTATAATATTTAAGGTTACCTATTTGAGGAGTGCCCATCGCCTCCACACAGTCATATGTTAAACAATTAGTAATCTGATGGCCTAGGGCATACACTGTTGCTCTGTTCAACCCACAAGATGTTAGGAAAAAAAATCTGACATCGCTGTTAGAACATTGAAATTAGCATTTACTAATCGCAATAAAATTCATTCAACAGCATGCAGAACATGGAATACAAAACAATAAATTTCAAAAGAAGTTTGCTGTTCAAGGCTGGCGGTGGATAAACTGGAACTCAGTGCTTTGTTACCATGAAAAACATTTGGTCTTTTTCACCAATATCCTATTTGTCAGAATCACCTGCCACACATTCAGAAAAAATCTGCAGAGGCTTGTTTTGTACCCTTACTTAACACAGTAGAGGAACATCATTATAGTACATGCACTCTCCGGACTGATTTTTTTTCTTCTCAATCACCAATAGCATCGGACCGCGTTAGTAAGTTGTACACCTTGATGAATATATTTGAAAACCAGATTGTTAGTTGTCTCAATTTTGGGCTTTATGTCCAACCAGAACACGAGTGACAACCCCATATAACAAACTGACAACTTTAGGGTACGTAGGGCCAAATCTCTGTGCAACCTCAATCTCACAGAATTTGTGGGTTTGTTTGGTGTTTGTAGGTGAAATGGAAAAATAGGTACCACAAACTAACAATTTGCAACCAGCCAAAAAAAAAAAGCAGACCACAAAATGTCTCAAACCACTAAATGCAGCAAATATTTTATGCCTTACACAGATTATGCCTGATTCATAAACCATAGTAACTCTCAGCTTCCTTTAACAGTTTCAAACATGTCCTAATGACTGAGAAATATTTTTGAAGTAATGTATAACTTGTTAATGTCTTAATACTGTGCCTTGCTCTGTTTTGTTGTGCTTTTAGAACTGAATAAGCAGAGCATTATCATTTAAACAGATCACAAATTAATGTGACATCAAGTATGATTTATTAGTGCTAATTTAAGAATATAACATTCACATGTATATTATTCTAGTACTTGTGCTGAACCTTTGTCTTACAGATGTCAAACTGCTCAAATGTGCTTATATTAAACATATGTGGAGTTTGTGTTTCTGTATTGAAGAGGCAAACGTGAAGGTATACCAAATAAATCGAGAAAAATGATCAATATGAAGCGCAATAATTATTGCTGTTTACTTTTGCTAAGCATGCTGATCTACAAAATACACTACAAAATACCCCAAAATGGATTGCATTACAGTGCCTTGCACCTTCTGCAGCCTTCTAGTGGTAATGCACTCCTTTAATTTGTCACGGAAACAATAGAAAAATTGCACAAGTATTCTGTTTTGTAAATACCAAAATACTGTATACCGTAAAGTACATAAATCGAAACCTTTTCATTGTCTTTTACTAGCAGGAACTATATATAAACTGGATAGTTTGTATGTGTTGTTGAGGTGCAGCTATTTCATTAATGCTGGACATGCATGAGCTCATTCATAAAGTAAGATAGTATGACTGTATGCATGAATACATGTGACCACTGCACACTGTTCACACACTGTTCACACACACTTCACACTAGGCACAAAGGCATGTACACATAGTACTGAATATAAATTACTAATATTATTCACAGCCTTGTACACAAACATTAAAATAATACATGTATCTTGAATGGCGAATCCTCTGTGCAAGGCCTAGACATTCTTGCAGAATTCAAATTACCAGGCCTGATTTGTTTCAGTAGATGTTTACGCTGTATCCTTATAAAGTATACTAAGCATTTAGAAGAAAGTCGATTTTGCGAGCGCAGACCACGCCCTCAGCTAAGTGACATGGAGATTGCAGGAGTGGGGAGAACTTTGAGAACTTGTGATTCTGCTTTGGGTTAGATAGCCATGTCCCTCTTGGGTAGACGTTGCTGAAAAATAGGGAAGAGATGCGGAGGTGGAGGGTGTGTAAATTTTGTCATAGTGTGGAAGTTATAAGAAATAAACTAGGATGATGGTAGTGCATCAGGCATGGTCTTTCTCCCAAATGTCAGTTATTTCATAACTCCATATTGTCCTTCTTAGCATACTGGTGCCTATTTAAACAAAGACTTTTATTGAAGAGTTTACTAGTTCATGTCTTTGTCTTATAAAACTACACTGTGTAAAATAGATGCTGGGCTGTTGTAGAGATGAAAATGAAATGGATTCAAATATACATTGTGATGTACTGTTGGTCAGATTTTGCTCTTAAATTCTCTTCTATGAGTAATTCTTCATAGTAAAGTAAATATATCCAACAGAATGTCAGTTACATGCTTGGCTATTTCACCAAAATAAACCCTATTCTGTATTCCTTATTCAACAGAGGAAATACTGACTTTGTATTCTCATGGTCAAATTATTTCCCTGTTGAGTGCTAATGTCCTGCCTCAGCTCAGGTTTCTTCTCCCACCCCTAAGTAGGCTGTGTGAATTATTTCTTCAGTTCACTGTGTTACAGTAAACAGTAAATATAGTCATGTTGGAAAGGTCTGTGTCCTTGCCTTTAGAGAGCCAGCATATTACTTTACCACAAATGCTGGCATAAAATAATGTTTTAACCCCTCCTGTTAAAATAATCTACGCTAACATATAATAAAATTGTACCTGTCTCATTAGTCAAAGAAGTAAGTGGTGTGATTTCCTCATTTTAGAGGGGATGAAGAGAGTTTGTCATGCTTGTAATAAAGGCTCCTTAGTGACTGACTGCATGGGAGTTTACACTGAGTGATGTGCAGCCAATGGGAAAAGTAATACTGGCTGACTGTACACCCACATATTCATTCCTGTCATTTAATTTAATCCGCTTGATGCTATAATTATATATGATTATTTTAACCCCTATATTTCACTTTTGAAATGAGAAGAAACGTATAAGCGTGCATGTTTCTGTATAGTTAGCAGTATGAGGCTAATACAGCTTCCATCCAGCACTGCACACTGAAACCAAGCAAGCTCTGATACCATGAGACTGCAAACCTGTCGAAGCCTTGTACTGAGATCCAATCTTTGTGCATCTGAGGAAACAGAAAAGACGGTCAAAGAAGAGAAAAGTAGCTGATAATGGTGTGACAGTAGGCAATGTGTTAAAAGGTTCAGCTTTTGTTCTGCTAGTGTGCTGGTTTCGAGCCCATTCCCTAGCTACTATATGCAACAGGCTAGGTTGAGACGAAGGAGAGTGTGGAGCTCAGAGAAACACTGCAAATGCATTGTGGGTGAAAGGTGGCTGCCACTCAGGAAGGGACCAGGAGATGATACTGGTACCACGGTTCCGTGTAAGCTTGTGCATCCCCTTGGAAGCTCAGCCTGTAGGATTCAGTCTGAGGAGGAAAAATGGCAGGAGGTAGTAGAATGCTGGACTTGTTCATACAAATCAACATTATGTTTATATAAAAGATAATAATGAATAAATTAAATGAAAATGTGAGAAATTCTTGAAAGAATTATTTTTAATTTTTCTTTGTTAATTGAGAAATAACTTGATTCTATTGGACCAATCTACCTCTAATTTAATCAAATCAGAAATTAGGCACACCACATATTTAATAAGACATCCAAGTGTGCCTGCATGTAATAAAGCAATCATTTAGAGGCTCATTAATAATTGAGATCAACCAACACAGACTGAACACTTACACTTAAACATGTTTAGATAAACACTTCCATTTGTAAAGTTGTCAGTTTAGACAGTCATGTACTTTCAGCTCAAATTTAAGCTAAAGTCAGTAATGGACAGCATAAAAGGCTGTGTTATAATACCATTAACACACCAGTGCTTGTTTGGACACTGCAGGTTTCCAAGACATTAGGTATTCCTGGGTCTTGAGACCTATATTTCGGGTCTCTTCTCTGCTGCCCATCAAGTTGGCGAATCTTAAAATTCTTAAACCAAGCACTGTGCTTAGACCCCTGATAGTTACTTATATGCATTATTGAAAATGTTTTGAGATGAAATGGACTGGACATAGATGATCAGATGTCATAGAACAGCAGTTCTTAACCTTGGGTAGCGGGGGAGTCGCAGGAAAACTTTTATTTGAAACAATTGTAAACAGAGGTTCACAAAACATTGTCTGTCTTAAAAGTGGGTCACGCTCACAAAAAAGGTTAAGAATCGCTGTCATAGAACAACTGAAATGTACTTACTTGTGGCAGGGATGTGTTTGTCTTGACTTTGAGAATTCCAGAGCCCCGGTCCTTCAGAGGGTGCAGGTGGGGGTGCAGGAGAGCTCTCCTTCAGCCCCTTCTCCTTCATCCCTCCATCGGTCTGAATGGGTGGGTTTGCAGGAGCAGGTGGGCTTCCTTCAGATTTCTGTTGATCCCCTATCTGCTGGAAACAGATTACACATAAATAACTGCCTACATTTTTTTATCCAGTTTACATATTTTATCCAGTCACACACTAAATTTGGTTCAGTTAAATTTATTCATATTTCAGCTGAAATCATTAGTTTTCGAGCTAATAATAGCAACTTCCTCTTTTGTACAAATGGGTTATTATTAATAACTTTTTAACTATTACATTATTCTTTTACACACACTTGGGTTAGTTGATTAAAATGATCATTTAAATGGTTAATATCCCTTTAAAATTAAATATATATACTGTAGATCAGTAAAAGCATTGCAAGTAATGCTCTTCTGACTTTCATTACCTCAGCAAGGTCAACTCCTTGCTCTTGGCCCATACTGTCCATTGATCCTGTTTTGGATTTGGACTTGCTCTTCTGGGACTCAATCTTCGCATTAACACCACCTATTATGGACCAGTGGTTAGGGGAACAAAATAAACATATATTCACTCTATACAGAATAGTCATCATAAAAAAAAAATCAGCCTCTTACCTGGCTTGTGGTTAATACTGTCCTTGGAGCCATATTTTGGAGTCACTTGGCTTGAATCGACTTTTTTATTCAGAATCTGAACCTGAAAATTATTATAGTAGGAAGGAATTAAATTCTCGTTCATAATACATAATACAGATAAATCCTAAATGAAAGATTTCAGTCTCTTTACCTCAATATTACAAAATGTGAAAACTGACCTTTAAATTGTTGCTCATAGATATTTCATAATTGACTTGAAATAGAGCAGGAAAATGTTAGCATAAGCATGTGAAAAAACTCTTATTGCTGTTCCTCTGAGACTCTGAAGAACTCCTTTCCAAAAAAAAAAAATGTTTGAAATGTGCCTTCTGTTAATTGTTTTATATTACCTATTAAAGTTTTCAGTGTATTTTGAAAACTATTACGTTCTGAAGGTACATACACATGTGGAACACAAGTCATGACTTTACTATGATAGTTTGAGAGACAGAGAATTTTAATACTATGGACAAGATGCTTGCAAGGGAGTTCACAGAATATGGCTAAAGAGATATTAAAACTTACGTTTCCTCCTCCGGGGACATGCTTGATGTTGTCCTTGGAGCCACAACGGGAGGTGATGTGGCTGAAGTCCATTTTTTTGTGTACTATCTGAACCTTTACAAATAGAGTTATTTAGCAACTCGAGAGCTCATAAAGATTAGAGTCAATTTTATATGTTGGTTACTGAAAACAATTGTTTTATGTTGTACATGAAATAATTTAAATTGTTCTAAATATCTAGTGTATTTTTTACAATTAGGGTAAGACAAGAAAAATATAACAGTCATAAAAAATGCTGTAATGCAGTGTAGTATCTTTCCCCTAGACCACTATACCTTGCCTCCACCGGGCTGGTACTTCATGTTGCCTGTGGAGCCAATCTTTGAAGAGACATTCTTTAGATCAGGCAGGGGTGCATTAGGGATTCGAGCACTGCGTGGTGCTCGTGGCACTGGGGGTTTCTTTGGCAGGGGCATCTGCTTGGGCACAGGGGGTTTAGTGATGCGGGAGGACCGAGGGGCTGGAGTCCCATCAGTGGCTGGTGCACTGGCTGCATTTGCAGGAGTCTTCTTCACTGAGGTTTTAACTTTTAAGCGAGATAATTTAGATTTAAAAGCATAGCAAAAAAAAAAAAAACCTAAACCACAAGGCAATTATTGCTGTTGTAGAACTAGTAACATGGCTAGCAGGTTGAATTATAGTAATTAGAATATTTCTAATATATAATACAATAAGACATTCTAGTTTAAATCATAGAGACTAAAATTATGCTATACAAATTATTCATTCATTGTGATTTTTTTTGCTCAGATTTTCTTTTGCCAAATCGTACCTGAGGAGCCACTGCTCTTGGTGCCAGATGAGCCTTTTGGAGCCTCATTAAACTTTGGAACTGGAGGCTTACGCTTGGCTGAAGTACTGATCTCTGAGGTCTGAAATAAATAAAATATACCTTGGCATCTGAGCATGTTTCTTTTTGTAACTATGTAATAACAATGTACTTAGCCAACATATTTTTAGAACTAAACCCAGCTTGTGTTGTTTACATTTAATATTCTCTTCAACTTATATACCTATATAATATCTGTTATGCTCAAATAAACACAAAAATTCACAGAAAATTTTACTCACCTTTGCATCATGAGCAGAGGTGATGACAGTGGGAGATGTTTTCTTGGCCACAGGACCTGTTTTATTTGCTGAATTAGAGGTGGGGGCACCAGAATTTTCTCCAGTGGAATGTGAGCTTGGTTTTGCTGAATTTTGTTTGTTTGACTGCATTTGTTTTCACATTATATCCATATGTAAACATAGTGAATAAAAAGGGTATCTTAGTATCAAATGCTCTCTTAAACCATTAAAAGAAATATTTTCTTATATAACAACCATTAGAAAATTCTCTTGCCATCAAACAGTTGAACACAACCAGACAAAGTCATATAGCTAGATTTATGTCCTTCTTCCTACAGATATACCTTAACTTGATCAGGACTGATCAAATCTTTAGTTCCATAAGCTGCAGTGGGTTTACTGGTCTCTTTGGCAGCCTTCACATTCTTCTCATTCTTGACTGTCTTTTCCACTTTTTCACCACCATTCTTCTTCTCCTCCTTCACTTCCTTTTTTGTCTCTTGAGCATTACTCCCTTTCTCAAGCTTCCCATTCTTCTCAGTTTTGGAGTCCTGTTTCTCTGCCTCCTGGCTCTTACCCACATTGTCCACTTTCTTGTTGTCAGTCTTCTCTGTGTTTTCAGGCTTCTCTGCTTTATCAAGTGTGTTCAAAATATCTGTCTTTGGTGAAGTGTCAATTTTCTCCATCTTCTCTTTTGCAATAGTATCTTCTTTCACTTTAAACAGACAAAGAACTTGTTTATAAAATGTGACCTGAATATACTTAATATCTACATTATTCCTCTGTCAAGATCTGTCTCTCATGTCAGGACCAGGTAGTAAGTGTCTCACAGAAATACACTATTAATCAGAAAAGAATCTTTCATCTCTATGGCACACATTTCAATTATAAAACAAAGTGTGGAAACAGACCACAGAATGTATTTTCTCTATCAGCCAAAATGATGGAAAGAACAGTCAAATATGTAGCTTAATTAATTTGAATATTAAATGAATCTACAATATCTCATCTATCAATCAATCAATATAATCGCAAGTAATAATTGTAATGAGTGCACTTCTAAATGAAAACATGTAGCAGATGTTTGAGCATGGTCTGTGCTGGATATTTGGGGACGAATGAGAGGAGTAATGCCTCACGCAGCACACCTGAGCCCTGCTGTCCCACATATATTTATGTGATCTATCTTTCTACTGACTACTGTGCCAAATTTCACATGTGCTCTTACTCTGGGTCTGTTGTGCTCCCCGGGGCAGCATAATGACAACTTGCAATGCAATGCGTAATGCAACAACATGATGGAGCAATTTATGTGCTCCAAAACTTTAAGAGCAAGTAAACCTTGGTGGCAATAATTACATGAGACTTTCTCTCCCACTGATTCAATCACTCATATTCAGAAGATTATAATAATCGCAAGAAAAAAACATTGTGAGAAGATGTCTTACCTGTTTTACATGAAGCATTCACCAAACAATGCAATCCATAAAAAGAAAGAAAAAAGAAAACGAGGTCATTATTAACAGATTGAGCGACTGTAAATATTTTGTCTTTGATAGAGCAAGGCATCACAGGACAAAAAAAAAAAACCCCAGAGTTTGAGTAATTTATCTCATGTAAACAATCGTCAGGAGGAGTAGCACTAAATAAAATATACATAATTAAACATCTCATGCGAGCCACACAAAATAAATAATGCACTCTGGGAAAAGCTGCAAGAAAAAGAGAGTTTGTTGTTATCCAGAAAAAAAGGCTTATATGACACAATGCACAGCAGTCCATGTGTTAATACAGCACTGGCATTTCATTACATGCAGAAAATATCAGCAAATGAGGATTACCAGTCAGAAATTTACCCAGAAACATTTTCAACAATAACATTCACACTTTGGTCACTGGGATTCAAATAGCTCTCATGCAGCACTGTCTTATTCACTGATGCATCACAGGGAGTTCAACATTTAAGTTCATGCTTTATTAAGTTCAAAGCTCCAGAGTCTGCATGAAAGACTTCCTGCAGTCTCTGTGTCTTAAGAGTGATTCATCTAAGGTGTCACCCAAATGTAATATTTATTTAATTTATTCCTTAATTGGACGCAGATGTGGAAATCATCTAAACAATCACTGGCAGTCATGAACATTTTATTTTGTAATGATTAGAATTTTCCACCTAGTTTTCTAGAACAGCATGCAATATGGGCTGGACGTAGCAATGCTAGAATATTAAAGAGTTCGAATCTATACTATATTGTATCATCTCCTCTAATCCTTTCCATGACAAAAGAGTCATATTTCAACATCAAGTTCTTGCTTCTTGGTTAGCTCAACCAGGTGACTCATATTATAACGTGAGAATAGAGCACAACATTTGAACCAGACACCAAAGAATGTCGTTGCTAGCTAGTACAAGGTTGGGAAGTCAATACTACCTTCCACATGTTTCTTTAACTGTCTTATGACATTTTGGTGTGGACAAATAGGTGGACAGAGTGAACACAGGGTAGTTGAGATAGCTAATAAGAAGTTGGCATGTATTAGGTAATATGCCTGTTTTGTCTATTATGTTCACTGGTACTGACTACTTACATACACTTGAAAAATAAATCTGGACAATTGAATCAGGTTTGTATTACGGTTGACTTAAGAAATCATTTAAGTCTGTCTGCTTAAGTGATTAGTGGACACATTAATAAGACTGACAACAGTCTAAACAATGTCCATATAATTAAAAGTACTACAGAGAAACAGAGTTTGAACTCCCAGTAATACAACTTAGTAACAAAAACTGACTTCAGGAGAGATTTTTGACTGATGTTAGCAGTGAGTTATATCCAGAAAAATAGATAAATCCCCAGTATTTAATTAATTCCTATAGTGATATCTGGATCTACAGGAACTCTAAGAATAAACTCCTAGGTTATTATGCAGGTATTTATTTTAAAGCAAATTATTCTGCATAACTTCTACAGATTATAAAAAGAAATTTATTCAGTTACAAGAATAAGGAATATCTGGACCAGCTGACTGGTCTCTGAAGTTTACAGGGTTAATTCAATACTGGAGATTTTGTTGAAATTCAACTTTATTCCAACTTTCATGGATATGTCTTACAATACGTTACTTGAATGGTCAACTACAGCCACAGCTAAGCAGAAGAGGGCCCACATCTTTGAGCCATGCACTAAGGAAATCATCTCCATATATTCTTCACCAACCTTGGTGGGACTTTGCCAGTGGTGGTTCCTGATGCTTTGTTTGAGAAGTGAGGGAAGCAGGAGCTGCAGGATTTTGGCTTACTACAATGCTGGAAGGGTCTGATAAGGAGGGACCACTTACAGATGAATTGTTCTGAAAGGTTTTGGTGTCTGCATGTGGGTTAGAGATGGAATGTGCAGTAGTTTCAAGGCCAGAGGTGAGATTCCGGATTTGATTGCTCTTGGCTACATCAGGGTTGTTTGAAAGTAAGACGGTATTAGCGTGACTTATTGTTGATGGGATGGCTGAGTGAAGTGTAGTTGTGAAAGAAGACGAACCTTGTTCAATAAAAGTAGTAGGAGGGTCTTTGGTCTCATACATTTCAGAAATAAAAATATCCATGTCTATGTCCATTTCAGTATTTAGGTCAGAAGAGGGGCTAGCTGTATTTGGTAAACTGGCCCACTCGTCCGGAAGCTTCTTTCTGCTCTTACTTTTCTTCGCCTGGATCCGCCCACCACCCCATTCTCGAATTTCGCTCTTCCAGTTCTCGCCATTATCAGGGGGTGAACAGTCTTCTTGGTAAGAGCTTTTTGGTTGGGCTTTTTCAGGAGATCTGAGGCTTTCCAAGAGACCATATGCCTCTTCGCTAGTTTCACATTTCTTCCCCTTCTGCTGTACATCCTCATCTGACCCTTCCTCTGATGTGGTATCTTTATGTAGAACCCCTTGGTAACCCAAAAGTTCTGAGGAACTCTGCTCTGCCTTGTTGGGGGAATGGGTAAGAATGGCCTGACCTGTCCAGGAGCATACTTTTTGATTTTAAACAGGAAGAGTCATTTTTTACCATGCAAATAATTTGTGAACATTTGGAATCAAAATACATCACCAATACATAACCTTAGACTAAATAAAGGTACATAAAGGTGATAAAGGTGATCTATTCACCACAGGCCCCTAACATCATAAAAAGACAAATAAAATGCCATCTCCATCCAATATTTGCCACTAAATGGAAGAAAAGTTAGCTATTTGCAGTTATATCGTAAAATATACAAGTTAAAGCTGTCAAACATGTCTTGCAATGCAATGAGATCAGCTGACTAGAAATATACAGTCAAAAGAGGCATATAGTTTTCAGCTTCAAAGCTGTATGTTAGTATTTAAAGACGATTAAAGTCGATGAGATGTCAGAAAATGTAAAAAAAAAAAAAGAAAAAACCTCCAACAACTGCAGACTTGTGTGTTTAGTCTGATCACAAGGTCTGATCATATTCATATATATGAATGAGTGAAAATGCTTTCAAACGCTCTAGGTTAATGACACCTGAGGTAAATGGTCTGCACTTACAGACCAGAGGTCAGAATGTTCAGTGAATAGAACATGAAACAAACTTTACTGCAAAATTAGGTCATCATTATTGAGAACAGTACTGATTATTTGCTGAGCTGATGCTTGTGTCACTGTGATTGACAAGAGAGAGACAGTATGCCTACCCTCTCACCTAGAGAGCACAGCCAATTTTGCTCCCTGGGCTCGTGGCCACAGATGGCTGTTGTATTGTTGAGATTTGAACTTGTGATTTCTTGACAGTTGGGTGAAAGCTTTACTGTTGCACCACAATTTTAATGAACGTTCTAATGTTTAATATTAGTGAAAGGAATAAATTTGGTATAATTTTATATAATTTAGTCTTCAACTCTCTGAAAGACGCTTCAATAAATTTAATACCTGTCTGACTTGCACATACATTTATCATTCCTGAAGTGAATTTCAGGTTATTAAATCACATCCTTCCGGCAAATCAGCTTGCACATTTTTTGTGGGTTTTATCAGGACTGTATGCATTTTTTATGCACACTATACTTTAGTCAATCATGGCCCTAGAGCACAAAAATTGTCATGAAAGATGATAAAATTGTTTACTCGACTGTAAATACAGTATATTAGTTCAAAGGTTTTAAATACAGAATAATACAGCAAATTTACACATTTTCATCTGGCTGAAAATATTTATTCTTTCGATGTTGTTTTTTAAATATAGTATCTTAATTTTCTTTATTATGTGTTTGCAATTTAAAGGTAAAATTAGAAGCTTATAAAAAACTATTTTTGTAAATTGGATGATGAATGAAAATGGTGAAAATGCAGTCTAAATGTAAAATAACCCTAACCCTAACCCTGTTGTTCTTCACAGGGGTAAATCTAGATTTTTTTCTGGCCACTCTAAAGTGAAATACTAACCACCAACTTTAGTTAATAAGTTAATAAAATATCAATTATTTTTTAAGTGCACAATGACCTATGCTTGAATTCCAAGGAGTGAAACTGTTCAGTTAATATTTAGTTAATACTGAAAGTCTATCTTACCTGCACAGGTCTGCATTGTGGTAGATACTTTAAGTAGAGTTGAAATTTACCTGCAGGTTTGTCCAAGATATTGTGAGTGCTTGTGTCAGGTGGTTTACTGGGGGCCAAGAAAGGTTTTGGTTGTTCATTGGCATGTTGGGTTGATGTCCTCTGAGATTCAGCCATGGTGGGAGGTTTGGTGGACTGAAAGTGGGCCATTCCCACATTCATATTGGCACTTGTATTCAATCCTTGCTGGGTGAAACCTGCAGAGCACAACAGGAGAAATATGCCACATGGGTAGTAGCTTTGAATTCCAGATATTCATTATTGCCTGGGTACAACCAACACTCTGCTTCTTGAGAAATGTTTGACTTTTTTCAAGAAAGGTATTTCTAAGAATCTGATATTTAAAGTGGAAATCACAGTGCAACTGCCCAGTGTACCACAAATGTATCACATCACAATTAATATATGATTACTACATGATAGATAACATGTACCCTTATCCATTGGCATATGTCAAATATGACTTAGCAATATTAATAAAGATACTAAATCTCATAATTCTTACTTATTCATTCATTCATTCATTCATTCATTCATTCATTCATTCATCTTCAGTTGCTGCTTTGTCCTGGTCAGGATCACAGTGGATATGAAGCCTATCCCAGGAACATCAGGCAAAGGCGGCATGAGGGGTGGGGTGCTTACTTAATACCATTAATTATTATAAGATTTTATGGAGATTGTGTTGACATATTTAGCTAACAAGACAGTGCTACAGGAGTATATTTAGGGGACAGAATGTTCTGGTGGTCAAAAAGGCTGGTCAGGACTTTTTAATTTTGCAAACTTTTATAGAAGAAGTTCGAATATTATTCCAATTGATTGTCCTTTTATAAAGATATGACTTTTGACCAGAAATTCCCATAATTATATATTTTACATATAAAAATGAGTACAATTTTTTTTTCTTAGAAATGCATTGAAACATAGCCTAAATTATAAAAATACATATTTCATAATTATGTCAAACTGTCTTCATTTTGATTACAGCACACTGGTGCAGTGGGTAAAGTTGCCATCACACAGTTCCAGGATCCCCAGTTTGATCCTGAGCTTAGGGTCCTGTTTGTGCAGAAATTCTGTGCTCGTTCTTTCTGTGTCTGCATGGGTTTCCTCAGGGTATACTACCAGCTCCTAAAAACCATGCCAGTAGATGGATTGGCTAAGATAAGTTGCCATAAGTGGGAATGATTGTGTGAATGCCCTGTGATGAACTGCCGTCTCACCCAGAATTCATTCCCACCTCATGCACAGTGTTCCCAGGTTAGGCTCAGGATGCACTCCAATCCTGACTAGGATAACGTGGTTAATGAAATTGAGCTGGAGTAAGAAGGTCTACATTTTCATAGATAACTAGAATATCAATATAGTTTTTATATGGAAGCCAAAGTTTTTCATTAATGTAATTACCGTATTTTCCGCACTATAAGGCGCACCTAAAAGCCTTAAATTTTCTCAAAAATCGGCTGTGCGCCTAATAATCCGGTGCGCCTTATGTGTGGACTGAGTTCCAAAATCTGTAAAAATGTTGTGCGACTTTGGTTGGTGTAACAACCGTATGCGCCTTATAACACCTTATGCGCCTTATGTATTGGTCAAGTACAGAAATAGACCCCATAATTGAGACTGCGCCTTATAATAACTGTGCCTTATAGTGCGGAAAATACGGTAATAATGCTTTTTAGTATCACATTCTGGTTTTGCTTATAGTTTTATGAAATGCTTTGTAGGCATGCAGCAGCTGGCCTTACCAAACATGTTAGTGTTACAGATCTGACCAAAGCCATTTTCTCCCAGAGAACCCTGGCACTGGCTCCCAATCTGCACTACAGACATTCCCGAAATTAAGCTGGGGTCTGAAACGGTACAGAGCATGAAAACCTAACCATTGTACATTTGCCATGGCATACACATAGTCTCTGTTTATCGGGCTTTGTCACTTTGGCCAAATGAGGCTGATATTTTAGGCCTAATCAGATCTCTAGCTTCATGAATTGTGTGCGACAGCCTGATTTAACATGTACCCAGTCAATGGTGGCAGGGAGAAACATGCCTAAAATAGTCCAGGGCCCATCCATACTCCTGATCAGTTCTAATGAGAGAGACAGTCAGAGATGGGTGTTGCTGAAATGAGGAGACAGGAGGAGAGTGTGGGCCCATTTTTATTATTACACAACCAGCTGTGACCATCTCAGAACACAGCTGCACTCTGTCTGTGTCAGGTGTATCACAGATGAAGAATATGAATATGGCTCACTCTATGTGAACATTTTATTAAATACTTTCTTATTAGTAAATTATTTGACAGGCTCAGATTTTATGTGTAGAGACAGTCCAAATACACTGGAACATTATTAATTATGGATATTGGAATCTTTTATATACTGTAAATGGCTTTGATCAAGAAATGGCATAATAAAACAATCATTCATTTTAAAAGTTTTCCTAATATAATGCCAACATGTAGCTAGGCTTTAGTAAAAAAAAAACAAAAAAAAAATTTACAACTTTTTGTAACTATGCCATGTGGTTTTTGCTTACCTTCTTTTTTCCCACCAATTTTATCCATGGGGTCACCAACTTTAATGTCAAAACTCTTTGCCTCTGGAGTAGCCACATTATCTTTCTTTAACAGACTTTCCTGGCCAGATTTGGGAGCTCCATATGAATGAATATCACCTTTAAAGTCCATTGTCTTGGACAGGCTGAAAATCAGAGATACAAACCAGACAAAATATTATTTTGCTTATTTTCAGTAGGCTAAATGTTAAGACTGTTGATAAAGGGGACTAAATCTTAGGAATGGCAAGGTCCATTACGAGCTATTAATGGCAAGGGCTGGACAATATGATCAAAACATTATACTATGTTTATACTGCTACATATTAATTATTGTTAAATTACATGGAGACATGTTGCAAAAGTAAAAATTGACCTGTGATAAACAAAATGATTACGTTTATCAGACCATGTGAATAGCACGATGAATCAAAACACCTCCACAAACACTCATTAGGAATGCCTGAGGTTGGTCAGGATGCTCGCAGACAGTACAATAACATGTTGCAATCCTCGGGGAAATCAGTATTGCAAAGGCCACTGCTGTGATAACAATGAACAAAACCAACATGACACTGTGCTGTCGAATATCATAACATCACCATATCAAAATTAGCTCAAACAATACACGACTAATCCAATTTCGGCTAGTCTATAGCTCAAAGAAAGACATTAATAAAGTCCAAAC
Source organism: Noturus placidus (assembly GCA_022414735.1). Lineage (NCBI taxonomy): Eukaryota > Metazoa > Chordata > Actinopteri > Siluriformes > Ictaluridae > Noturus > Noturus placidus. Next base: position 236,271 of record JAFFST010048142.1, on the reverse strand, counting down.
TAGCGAGACAATCGGCTTTTTCAGACAAAATACAATTATGCATAAACAAACTGCATTTAATATTTACACCCATCAAAAATTGGACTTCATTTAAATAATATAGTCATAAAAAAGTGGACTGTCTCACTGTCACAGTTATATTTACGCAACTGCATCATTATGATAAGGCTATCTGAAAGCTGTATGCTGCCTTGGAGGAAAACAAATTCATCTTTGACCCTTCCAGTGTCAGATTTATGAAAGCTGAAACCATGTGGAACTGTCAACAGCTACACCCCCATCGCTTTGTCCCACTAAGCTGCTTTCTGTAGGCTACAGATCAGACTGGTCCTTTTTATGTCCAGGGCTTATCTATAGCATTCAATCTATACATGTTAAAACAAGCACTCAATGTAAAGTTTTAGAATTGGAATAAATTAAGATTACAGGCTAGGTTTTCAATCTCAGACCAAACGTCTGCATCTTTTCTGGCGCAGTTTCCGACCTCTGATGTCTCATGTCTGATGTCAAAATCCTTAGCGGTACAGTGACGTCAGCACTCAGGCCTATAAAACATCTCTACCGCCATAAAACGCAATTAAAAAAAATAAATAAAATAAATATATAAATGAATACATAAATAAACAACCCACATTCAGGCATCCGTCCAGAGCATCCTCCACATCCTCATCATGATGATTTGCCCTTCAGTGATGATTTGAGTGAATAGGAGAAAACTAAACATGCGACATTCATAATCATAACGTATTAACAGCGTGCGTGACAATAATAATCCCCCCCCCCCCCCCCCCCCGTCAGTGCATGTAATGGTCTCCGACCGCACGAGTATCGATTAACGCTTGATGCGTTCATTACGCCCAATTGCCCGCTATTTTGCGCTCTTTCCGTTTCAGGAGGTCTTAACACTGACTATTTGCTTCTGCCTGGTTATTTTCCACTGTAGAAACACTACTCTGGCGTTATATCAGCTTAAAACATTCACTCACCGTCGAAATGTTTTAACACTGGAATGATGCGCTTGTCTCCGTTCACTGTCAGGTGCACCGTATGACCACGCACGCGCACGCACTCACACAAACGCGCGTGCACAGACGCATAAAACCCCGCCCTCTACATGATTCATCCAATCACAGCTGGGAAACGTTCTAGATTTTAACATGTCTGAAGCTTTCCCTGACTATCCAAGGGAAAAACCCCCCCCCCCCCAACCCCCCTAATGAATTACAGTTATGACGTTGGTTTCCAAATCCTGTAAGTACACTACATATTATGTGAAATTAAATTTCCAGTCCTCAGGTACACACACACAGTCATTTGGGATACAGCCATTCAAAGTTTTTCTAATATGAGAGCTACTTGGGGTTCTTTAAGTAACTACTAAATTTAACTGGCTGCCAGCCAGAACTAAAATACAGGATTGTCCAGAAAGCATGGTTAAGTAAACACAGAGAAATGACACTTGTTTTTGTAAATTGCACCAGAAGGGAGATTGGAAAAAAAAAATACAAAAGTCAATGTATTGTTCAGTGGGGTATTGGGGAACAGTGGCTCAAGGGGACACTAGAGAATGAATATTTCCAGAAGATGGAGAATTGTCTGAGGAAGGAGGCGCAGTACATTAAACAGCCATGTAGGCAAACCTTTACAACACTGGTGAAAGAATTGGATGTAAAAATTATGTAGGGATTTTATTAAGGTTTCTTGGCTAAAGCCAATCTGAATCAATATTCTTGACTATTCAAAAAAAAAAATACTTGTCAAATGTGGTAACATAAGGAGCCACTCTAATACCTTTTACTATCTAATACTTTTAATATTTAATGTTGGTGTTTTCACACTTTCGCGATCTATTTTTGAGTAAAATATCATGTTCTGTACTCCATTTTTAATTTATTTAAGATTCTTTTATTGGCACACAACAGTGTTGCTGGTAATTGGGTTCAGAACAGCTCAACAGTCAACAATAAACAAAATGCTCAACAATAAAGTATATGTTGTTTATATTGAATTGGGTGAAGCAAAATCCCATAATCCTATCACTTTTCTAAAATTCATTCTCAGAATTGGGTTTACAGTTAACACCACAAGTAGGGATTTTATTCAAGGCTATGTACAGTGGGGGGAAAAAGTATTTGATCCCCTGCTGATTTTGTACGTTTGCCCACTAACAAAGAAATGATCAGTCTATAATTTTAATGGTAGGTTTCTTTGAACAGTGAGAGACAGAATAACAACAAAAAATCCAGAAAAACGCATGTCAAAATATTTTATAAATTGATTTGCATTTTAATGAGGGAAATGAGTATTTGACCTCCTCTCAATCAGAAAGATTTCTGGCTACCAGGTGTCTTTTATACATGTAATGAGCTGAGATTAGGAGCACACTCTTAAAAGGAGTGCTCCTAATCTCAGTTTGTTATCTGTATAAAAGACACCTGATCACAGAAGCAATCAATCAATCAGATTCCAAACTCTCCACCATGGCCAAGACCACAGAGCTCTCCAAGGATGTCAGGGACAAGATTGTAGACCTACACAAGACCATTGCCAAGCAGCTTGGTGAGAAGGTGACAACAGTTGGTGCGATTATTCGCAAATGGAAGAAACACAAAAGAACTGCCTGGGGCTCCATGCAAGATCTCACCTCGTGGAGTTGCAATGATCATGAGAACAGTGAGGAATCAGCCCAGAACTACACGGGAGGATCTTGTCAATGATCTCAAGGCAGTCTGGACCATAGTCACCAAGAATACAATTGGTAACACACTACGCCATGAAAGACTGAAATCCTGCAGCGCCCCTGCTCAAGAAAGCACATATACATGCCCGTCTGAAGTTTGCCAATGAACATCTGAATGATTCAGAGGACAACTGGGTGAAAGTGTTGTGGTCAGATGAGACCAAAATGGAGCTCTTTGGCATCAACTCAACTCGCCGTGTTTGGAGGAGGAGGAATGCTGCCTATGACCCCAAGAACACCATCCCCACCGTCAAACATGGACGTGGAAACATTAAGCTTTGGGGGTGTTTTTCTGCTAAGGGGACAGGACAACTTCACCGCATCAAAGGGACGATGGACGCGGCCATGTACCATCAAATCTAGGGTGAGAACCTCCTTCCCTCAGCCAGGGCATTGAAAATATAAAGTAAATACTAAGTCATTACCAAGTACTAAGTTATGTTTTGCAGAGGAGTCAAATCATTTAAATCATTAAAATGCAAATCAATTTATAACATTTTTGACATGCGTTTTTCTGGATTTTTTTGTTGTTATTCTGTCTCTCACTGTTCCAATAAACCTACCATTAAAATTATAGACTGATCATTTCTTTATTAGTGGGCAAATGTACAAAATCAGCAGGGGATCAAATACTTTTTTCCCCCACTGTATGATCCAGGTAAATGAAGACAATAACTACAGCAACCTGACCTACGGAAATATAATGTGCAGAACATGTAAAAGGATAGCATTCAAAGCAGTGAGTATTTTTCCTTCATTGAATAATTACAATAGATTTAAAGCATATGTGCAGTAATTAATCTACAATCAAGCAACTGTTTTCTGATTTTTAGAATATATTATAATCAGTAAATATACATAACTCCAAACTCTTCAGAAACATTGTTCAGTCAAAAATGTTTATTGCTGGTGCTGTCAAAGTGGTTTAGTTATACATAATGTATGCGCTTTTCATTTTGCTACCAGAGTTAATTTCAAAGCACTGTATATTGCTAAAAAATAAAAGGTTTAATGTACTTTTAGTGGCTTTATTGCTGAGCCTGGAACCATTTCTCAGGTAACTCAAGTGAACTCAAACATTAACCTAAAGCTAGGGACATAAGTCAGTTTTCTATAGCAAACAATAATGTCACCTGTAATCTAGTGAATACAAATTGCCAGCTACAAACACTTTATTAATGACTAGGCATGTGCAAATATCGGGTATATAATACACCACAATATTCAACATACACAATATTGCTGTCATGGTCGATTCAGTGTTGTCAGAAGTGGAGAAGTGCATGATATGTTTTATTATATTTTGTTGTATTGCTTTTACTGCTGCATTCCCAATAGCAAGTTAAACCTGTGTTTGGTCTCTCCACTAGGATGTTGGCCAGAATTTTAGCACTTTATTATTTGAGGGCATCATGGAAGACATTTCATTTCTTAGCAATTAATTTTGTTAATTTAAATATTTTTTTTGTTTCATATCGATTCATTCTGGGGAAAAAAATCATTCAAATTTAAAATGATTCAAAACAAGGAAGCTTATTTATCCCAAACAAGATATTAAAATAATGACTTGGCACATGCCTAGTTATAATATTGGAAATCAACTTTTAACATCCAGGATCAGAAGCATGCCTTTGCTGAATTGAGGAGCACTTCTTTGTTGTGCATTGACCTTGCAAAGAAAGACGTCTTGCACTTCCAGAAGACATCAAATCTTGCCTCAGTCGAGGGTGTTGATGGTTAATAGTTTCACAGAACCCCCTTTCTAGAGTAGGATTCCACAGAGGACCAATCACATCCTCAGACTGCCTGTCAGGAACAGCTGTCATGAAACTCGTAAGCCTCTCAGGATTACTGGACTTGCTCAGTCGCCCTTCACAAGCATTTTGGAATTTCGGGTCAAACCCCTGACTCTCAGGAGTGGAAGACCGTGAACAATCTACGAGCTGGAACTCATCACTATCCTGCAGCAGCTCAAACGACTTAGAGATGTCACCAGTATCCACAGGATCACATATCTAGTAATAATAAGACAAAGAAGGCTTAAAATCTATAATATTTGGTGTAGGTCTAACTTCATAATATGGTTAATAACATGGTCTCATTGTGTGGTGACAACATTGTATGGTATGACTAAGACTATAACATTAAATGACAACTGTAATAACAGATCAAATACTAAATTTAGTTTGGGGAAATACTAGAATATTAAACTACTTATACAGCCGGGTTTACACCACGATTTTCAGCCAGATTTTACTTTCGCAGATGAAAATTGCATATTGTTTCTTTGGTAATGATCAATAGTCTGATAATGCATATTGTGCCATGCTTACCAGTGGCCAATTCAGTGCCATTGAGACCAAATTTTTGGTCAGACGACTGATTATAGAAGTTCTTGCAGTCTTTTTTTCATTTAAATACAGACTTGCTCACAATAATTAATAGAACATTAACAGCCTACATGCCTGGCTCCTCATAAAGTGGACTGCAAAAGCTACTGTACATATTAATGGTCAGAAAAAAATATCTTATTACCACAAGCTCACGTTGAAGAATAGACATTCCCTGTTGTCCCCTTTTTTACGCAGCTACAAATGACTTCAAACTCCTCTTCTTTGAGTTTTAAAGTGTTTATTACAACGAATAAACTGAGCGCTTGTTTCTGTTTATTCAACCCCATTTTCTGAGGTTTTCACCCAGATAGTGCTGATTAATGCCATAGGCAGAGCATAGTAATTTTCTTTAATTGCAAGTTTTATCGTTACAGGACCTTTTTATTGCACAGTCTGTTATAGAACTCTGCCAAGGATTTTTTTGGGATCATCTTGTACGGTGTGACAAGTGATATAATTAAAAGAGTGTAATAGTGGAGTCTAAAACTATCTAAAAGACCTGCAGTAATTTTGCAAAACTGTAATATGATAAACTGAAATATGATAAACTGTAGCAATGTCATCATTCCTCCAGCTCCAATAAGTAAATACTTTCAGTGGTTTAGTGGTACCTGCGAGTGAATGGCTGATCTCTCTGTTTCTAAAGGATTGACTGGTTGCACAAGCTTTTGTCCAAGTTTAGCTGGATTTGTGGATGATTCGAGTGGAGAAGTTACAGCACTATAAGCTGGTGGAACAACAGCCATCTGCCTCTGAAGAAACTGCATGATGGCGCCAATGTCTGTGGACATACGAGACTCCAGGCTGTGGAAGCACAACAAAGAAAACTAAAATCTACATATACTGTAGCTGACATCAACAACATAGCTTGATTGCTGGAGACTGGGAAATCAGAAATTAAACTTTATCACCTATGAAGCTGTCTCTGCAGCAGTTCCAGTCTGTTTTCCACCTCACTGCATTGACGGTGTGTGATCTTGTGCAAGAAACCCATAGATGAAGATGAGGAAGGAGGACAGGACATACTCTGGCTTGGCACCTGCTGGTACCGATGCCCATGACTTTCTCCCCAGAAACTAAAAATATTGGAGACCCCTGAGAAAAAACCTGGTTTTATATATTAGTGTTCAAGCCCAAAAACATTAATACTCAGCATGTCAAGTTGTTGGATGTTATCCAATGTCATCGTTAAAAATGTGTTTTGGTACCCATTTAAATGAGTAAAAGATTATGCCAGCACATAGTTTATGTTGCTTTGTAGATTACCTGAGAAATTGTTACAGCTTGTCTGCTCTCTGCTTCTGCGCAATTTGAGAGCATGACTGTGGAAGAATGTTTGTCTAGACTCATTCTCTTCATCACTGCTGGTTTGAGAGGATGAGGAATCCAAATCCTGATGAACCTTTTGTCCTTTTTCATCATTCTGCATGTTTCTCAAAGGCTGAATAATCATCCTGTTGAGTTTGGCTTCTGTCTTCATAGTGTTATCTAATAACAATGAGTAGACTAATAACATTTAATAACATGTAGAGTAAGTCTATATGTTGGACCTTCAAGCCTAATTCTATATATTTGGTGTTAGTTTCATTTATTAAATATATAGATTAGATTAACCTCTTGTAATATGGTACTGTACCTTTCTCATTATTGTGTTGGTAGGAAAATGCTGATCTGTTCTTATGTTGTTTCATGTAATCCTTTTCAGACTCTTCACTTTTCACAGATCCAGAAATTGTTGTAGTCTATTGAATGAGAATTATTAAACAAATGCATTGGGGTTTTTTTTTGAGAACAAGTTCCAACAGTGGCTATTTCTGTATTTTTTCAGCATCGGTACCTACATCTCTAAGGCTGAAGGTGATCTCCAGGTTGCTCCAGAAGTAATCAGAGAATTCTGGATACATGTCCAGCACCTCCAGAACATCCTCCCTCTGTATTTTGTGCAGATCGCAGTAGGTCAGTGCTCTTACATCAGCACATGACTTCCCAGGCTTTGTGTACAAATTAATGGGTTCCCCAAATACATCATTCTTTCCTGCAGGATTATACCAAATTAATTCTACATTAAGTCATTTTATTACTCTCTGATACACATGGGCTAACATCTGATATACAAGCAAAGACAGCAAATAAGATACAAAATATCATTTTATAAAATAGGCACAATATTAGTATGAAACATCAGATTATGGCTGAATGTCATTCTCTAAACATGCACTAATATATATATATATTATATATAGCTAATAGATATAGCTGGTACTATATCCCATATTCTACAGTAATATGAAAGTGTATAATACTGATCACAAGATGATGCCTTCTTCAAGACTTTTTTTTTTTTCATTATTTAGCTCACTCTTCATGCTAGGGCATGAACAGGAATGTTACCAAAAGTATATTTGTATAAAGAATTTAACAGAATTGAAAACCCCTAAATTCCTTACCCAGGATGGCTACTACCACATCTCTCCTCAGGATTTCAATGGAGCCTCGGGAAATAAAGTAGAGGGCTGAAATGACATCGCCTGCATGGACCAAAGTGTCTCCTGGTGGGGCATGGGTTGTCTTAAATTTCATTGCTAGGGCACGTAAGCACCCTTTGGTGGAGCCTTTGAAAGCTTTGCAGTTCTGTAGCAGAGTGCGGTTCAGATGCAGACATATGTCTGCTTGCAAGCATTCAGGAAAACCCTTAAGCACCTGAACGGGGTAGAAGAGAGATACAGAAACGATTGTATTATGTTCTTTATTGACATTAGCACATGTCTAGCACCACCCTGTTTATTCAGAATTATGTAATACATTTATATTATACACACTCAGTTGTGTGAATAAAATGTCATCAGAATAGTAGCTAAATGCAAGGGGAAAAAGTCTTACAGCATTCATATCAATGCCATTGGTGTAGGACCAAGCATGTTGGAAATATTCTTCTAGTCGCTGCCTTAATGGATTGGGGATCTGGTGGAAGCGAATGAACTCTCGCACCCGTAACATCTGGGTGTGGTAGCGAGCAGTTCCAGAGTAAAGTCTCTGGATAATAGCTGACACATTCCCAAAGATACTGGCATACATCAATGCTGTAAAAAAAAAAAAAGACTATACCTTCCTTTTTGCAAAGATAAAAGCAAATGCTATTTCATTATGAATGTCTAGTTGGCTATTTAGGCAGTAATGAGAATTTAGAAACTTTCTGAGCCATTCAGAAATTCCTTTTAAAAGTCATTTTAATTTTATGTGGTAATAGTTACCAACACCAGAAGAAAATCAGTGTCACAGCCTTTGTGGTTAATTTTGTAATCACAAGCTTTCCAATGAGCACATCTCTGCTCATCATTTTCAAATGATTAAAAAATAATGAAAGTGAACAGAATACAAAAGTAATGTAACTTGTAGGAGTGGGAAGCAGAAAAGTCTGTAGATGGGGTCAAAACACAGGCAGATAGAATAACATGAGGATAAGTTCATAATCAAAACACAAAATCAGGAAGTACTACAAGACACAAAGAACAGGGGCCGTGGGAAACAAAAGCATGACACCAATTCTGCAGGAGGATCAGAAACAACAGCGCAGAAATAACAAAACTAATCAAGGTGAGACAGAGAACAGGTGAACACTTTTGGGTAATCACGACAGGGGTGGGGACAGGACCAAAACTAAAGCATATACCAAAATAACAGCCGATGGAGTGAATTACAAACAACACAATACAAGACCGCAGATGGTAATTTCAAGTACACACTGAAACATTCCCAAATGACACTAGAAACTTCTAAAATTTCTGTGTAGGCCAAGAAACAAACAGTTCAGTTAAAATATGCAGTGCAAACGTATAGATACTATATAAATATGATATTGTCTCTTGAATATTTGAATCCTTAAGAGTACTCACCACCAATGAGCATGACACAAATTGAAAAGATCTTCTCAGGGTTTGTGTTTGGTGAGACATTCCCAAAGCCCACACTGGTCAGACTGCTGAAGGTAAAGTAAAGCGCAGTGACATACTTGTCTTTAATGGTTGGTCCAGAGGCTGGAATTGTCTCATTATAAGGCTTGCCAAGCTGTTCTCCCAGTGAGTCTAGCCAGCCGATTCGAGATGAACCACTTCTCTCCACGTTCCCTATAGCATACCAGATACATGCCAGCCAGTGTGCAATTAATGCAAAGGTGCACATGAGCAGGAACAGCACTGCTGCGCCATACTCTGAGTACCGGTCCAGTTTACGTGCTACACGTACTAATCGCAGCAGCCGAGCTGTTTTCAGCAGACCAATCAGAGTGGTTGTCTGGAAAGGAAAGAAGAATGGAAATTTCAAAAGCTTACAAAACTTTCCATTTGTGTGGAGTCAAGTGCAGTCATGTTAGGAAGTGAGTGGTGTTGGGGTACAAAGATTTAGTGAATCTTTTCACCTCCTCTCCAGAGCGGTAGATAAGCAGGTCAAATGGAATCGCAGCCACCAGGTCAATGAGGAACCAGCCTTTAAAGTAGTGCACAGCGATGCGGCCGGGCTGGCTGACCACCTCGTCATTGGTATTGACATATGTTGTGCGAAAGTTAATGATAATATCAATAACAAACATTATGTCTACAATGAGATCCACCACATTGAGTGGACTGCAGGAGTATCCACAGCGCTGCCTGGCAGCCTCCTCCTCATCACTTAGCAGGAAGGCTGCAGAGTATGGTGTGAAGATGGCCGTGTAGATAACCAGTAAGAGAATTACCCAGTCCCATACAGCCTTGAAGGGACTGTAGTGCAGGATGGTCCAATTGTGAATGCGGGGAGCCTGAAGCTTATACTCAGGGAGGACATCATCACTAAGAGACAGTACCTATACAGGAATATGAACATAATTATTGAAGTATATAATTATTGGCACTCTAAATGAAAATTAGCAAAAAGCATTAAAAACTAATTAAAAATGTTCTACTCCAACAATATTAGAAAGTATTTGTCATATAAAAAAAACTTCTCATTAGAAACACTTTTTGAATTGTATTTGTTTTTTAAACAGTATTTATATTTTATACAGTATCTCACAAAAGTGAGTACACCCCTCACATTTGTGTAAATATTTGATGATATCTTTTCATGTGACAACACTGAAGAAATGACACTTTGCTACAATGTAAAGTAGAGAGTGTATAGCTTGTATAATATTGAATGCCAACATGTACTGTGACATACTGAAGCAGAGCAGGATCAGTAATTATTGATCAGATATTGGGATATTATTTCAAACAAGGGCTTTATTCAGTGGGGGGTTGGCTTCTTCAGCACCAAGGACAGAGTCACCAAAGTCCAGAGAGATTAATGCCAAATAAGGAAAGGATTGTTATTTTTTGAAAGACCACAAGCACCATATAAAATAAATGCAAACAAATTGTTATTCTTTAAAAACATATATTAATGTTTCCATTGGGTTTAAATATAATGTCGAATTTATTCAAATGTAAAATACTAGGAAAAAAAACCTACTATGATCCATCCATCCATCCATCTTCAACCGCTTACTCCTTTTCAATGTCACAGGGAACCTGGAGCCTATCCCAGGGAGCATCGGGCACAAGGCGGGGTACAACCTGGACAGGGTGCCAGTCCATCGCAGGGCACAATCACATACACACTCACATTCATACACTACGGACACTTTAGACACGCCAATCAGCCTAACATGCATGTCTTTGGACTGGGGGAGGAAACCGGAGTACCCGGAGGAAACGCCCGACACACGGGGAGAACATGCAAACTCCGCAAACACATGGCCCTGGCGGGACTCGAACCCCGGACCCTGGAGGTGTGAGGCGGACATGCTAACCACTAAGCCACCGTGCGCCCCACCTACTATGATGATCATGCCAAAGATGAGAAATGACAGAAGTGCTGCTGCTGCTTTTGATACTTTAATCAAATTAAAAGCTTTCTTTTGTCTATGTTTCTCACCCTCTGGCTTTGAACACTAAACTTTTGAACAACAGCAGAGGAGATGCAGATTTACATGCTTTACAATTCCTGTCACTTAAACCCATAGAAACACTGTACATGGTTCTGTCCTGTTTTAAGAAAATGATTGGAGTTATAAAGTCAGACCCTTGACATAAATAAATTGTGACAATTAAGACTTTCTCTTATTGTGCGTTTGTGTCTCACACACACACACCCACCCACATACACACACACACACACACACACACACACACACACACACACACACACACACACCTACCAGTGCAAATCCCATATGCACTGAGCTGTAATTACATTTGGGGGCCTGACTGTCCTCTGTGTTTCTCTGTACTTTAGCTGTAGAGTTTTAATTAATATGATGTCGTCCCTCAGTAACCCTTTGAGACACAGTTAAGCAAAGCCTTTGGAGAACATTAGCATTTAATCTGACAATGTACAGTTTAAGAAGTACTGAGGAGGTGGTGTCAGTGTAAAAAAATATATGAGGATTTGTTCAAGACCTATATTAAAGTTTATAAGTGAAAATATAATAAAAATGTTTAATCATTGCCCAAGTACTTGCAAAGGAAAGATGCAGACTCCTGGTAGGAACAATCTCGAATTTTGTACGCTTGTTTCTGGTACATAATACATAATTGATAATAATAATTATTAATCAATTTTGTATAGCGCTTTTTACAATGGACATTGTCTCAAAGCAGTTTTACAGAAATATCATTTTACATTTACAAGCGATTTACAAAAGAGAGCACACTCACACACCAATGGTAGCAGAGCTGCCATGCACGGTGCTAGCTTGCCATTGGGGGCAACTTAGGGTTCAGTGTCTTGCCCAAGGACACTTGTAGTACCGCCAACCCCACGATTAGCGGATTAGTGGACAACCCGCTCTACCGACTGAGCCACAGCCGCCCATAAATACATGATATGCACATAAATAAAATAATAACCAAAAAGCAAACAAAGGCTTTTTAAATTATTACATGAAAAAGAAAAAGATTTAGTGTATTCTAGAACTTTGGACCATAAAAGCACACTGCTTAACTCTTGGTTTAATTGCTCAGACTGCTCTTGGTTTTAAGTCCAATAGAACTATCAAGCATATGAAGATACTAAACCATTAAGAATGTTCAAAGCTTCTTAATAAGAGGCTAGTGTAGTGATGCTACAAGGTTGTGTAGTGAAGTTTTATGCCCCCCCCCCCCCCCCCCCTTTTGTTTTGATGCATGTTAGTATCTGCAGGGTTTGGAACATGCTGTAGTCTTTTATAATTTTAGGTACACCCCACAGCATGTGTCAACTTCTCAGCATATTTCACTACTCAGTGCAATGATTCAGACTGGCCAGCTGGTGACAATATAGCCATTCTTCTATATCTGTATGCATTTTTACTAGATATATTGGATAAAAAACCTTTAAAATCATCTATGTTTGCATTTGTATTTTTCCTTGGTGTAATTGAGCTGTGTTGTGGTTGAGATTTGTTTGAGAAAAAGTGCCACCTACTCTCTCTGTGAGACTGAACACATACAGTATCTACTTTGTACAGGACACGCCATATGGCTTAGGGTTGGCAGTATTAACAATAAAGCATTCCTTCCAAGCAATACACCATAACGATGTCAGCAGTTAGTCAGCAGGTGAAAGTGAATGCAGAGAGACAAAGCTTTAATTGAAAAATATGGATGTAAAATCTTCCTGAAAAAGAAGGAAAAAGATTAGAGGAGCATTGAGAGTGTAGTTTAGCATGACAGATTAAATTAATTTATCTTTTGCTTACTTTCAGGAAACTTTGCATTACTAAAATCTGTCTCCGACCAAATTGCTTGCTAATATTTCATTTGCCTATCAATCCAAAATATGTATTTAACCATTAATTAACTAGGCCCATAAAAGTGTAGTACTCTAGATCATTTTGCAACGACTTTCATTTCAAATCCCAATAAAGCCTGGAAGATTGTGTGTTTTGAGGACCACATTCAATTTAGTCGCTGGTGGGCAGAATGATTTTTGCAACATCACCCCTAAATTGAATGTTGAGTATATCATAATTTCTGCATTTTTTGCCAGATTCAATTTACTCAGCATTTATATACAGTGGTGTGAAAAAGTGTTTGCCCCCTTCCTCATTTCCTGTTCCTTTGCATGTTTGTCACACTTAAGTGTTTCGGAACATCAAACCAATTTAAACAATAGTCAAGGACAACACAAGTAAACACAAAATGCAATTTGTAAATGAAGGTGTTTATTATTAAAGGTGAAAAAAAATCCAAACCATCATGGCCCTGTGTGAAAAAGTGATTGCACCCCTTGTTAAAACATACTATAACTGTGGTTGTCCACACCTGAGTTCAATTTCTCTAGCCACACCCAGGCCTGATTATTGCCACACCTGTTC
>JAFFST010048142.1:209359-222354 GCA_022414735.1 Noturus placidus | reverse complement strand
ACCTACAGTAAAATATGGTGGTGGTAGTGTGATGGTCTGGGGCTGTTTTGCTGCTTCAGGACCTGGAAGACTTGCCGTGATAAAAGGAACTGTCTACCAAGAGATCCTGAAGGAGAATGTCCGACCATCTGTTCGTGTACTCAAGCTGAAACGAACTTGGGTTCTGCAGCAGGACAATGATCCTAAACACACCAGCAAGTCCACCACCGAATGGCTGAAGGAAAAACAAAATGAAGACTTTGGAGTGGCCTAGCCAAAGTCCTGACCTGAATCCTATTGAGATGTTGTGGTATGACCTTAAAAAGGCCGTTCATGCTCGAAAACTATCTAATGTAACTGAATTAGGACAATTCTGCAAAAATGAGTGGGCCAAAATTTCTCCAGGACGCTGTAAAAGCCTCATTGCACGTTATCGCAAACGCTTGGTTGCAGTTGTTGCTGCTAAGGGTGGCCCAACCAGTTATTAGGTTTAGGGGGCAATCACTTTTTCACACTGGGCCATGATGGTTTGGATTTTTTTTCACCTTTAATAATAAACACCTTCATTTACAAATTGCATTTTGTGTTTACTTGTGTTGTCCTTGACTATTGTTTAAATTGGTTTGATGTTCCGAAACACTTAAGTGTGACAAACATGCAAAGGAACAGGAAATGAGGAAGGGGGCAAACACTTTTTCACACCACTGTACATACTTTGTTATGAATTGAATGGGACTTGACTCATGTTTATTCTTGGTAATTAGATGTGGTTGACATTAAGCACTTCTGAATCGGACTGAGAGAACTAATTTACCCTTGTAAGGGAATGTCGATGTCTATTGTAAACAAAAAGGAAGGACAAGTATATGCACATTTGCAGACAGAAACATATTCGCAGCTGTCTGGCTATGTATGACATATTTCTATCACACTGAAAGTGTGATTGATGAGATAAAGGCTCTTTAAGTGGGTTGAGACTCCAGAGAAGAGTGTTTCAGTACTAATTCAGTTTTGAAGTTGATGAGTATGAGTGTGGGTATGGCTTCTTCTCTTTTCCATGTAGGATTACACCAATTAGAAAACCCCATTTATCCACATTATTCAATTTCAGTGGCTGGAACAGAACGGTGCAGAAAAATGTTGCCTGGACAATGCACCTGGCACACACACACACACACACACACACACACACACAACCTGATGTGTGCCTTTGATTGCAATCAACATTCAACCTTGCAGAGAAAATAATAAATTTTTCAGTGGGTATTTAAGGGTTCTTTGGATAATTAAGGGCTCTTAGTTTCCTTAAAGGTTTCTACTTGGAACCCTTTCTAGTTGTAACATACTCCATTGTAAGATTCTACATAGAACCTTTAAGAATCCTATGATTTCAAGTTTTTAGTTTCAACTGAGAGTTTTTTTACTTACCTGAGTGACTTTCTCAGTCACATTGTGGGTACGATCAATCAGCTTGCAAGGTGCAATTATATCAATCTCACTGGAAGGGACAGTAACCAAGGGATCTGGTTTGAAGTCGATTAATTTATGTGATGCTAGAGGACTCGTATTGAACATGCGGAACCGTACCAGGTCCGAATCTGATGTTGAGTTAGGCAAACTGGCTTTACAATGCATGGCACCTGGACAAACAACAGATAACACTAAGACATCATGCATATCTACTTGTGTTATGCAAAGCTATAAATATGATACTACCAATACAATTATCTACACTTACTATTGGGAACAAGTCCACTTATGCCTAGTATTTCCAGAAATGTCTGCCACTAGTACTAAATTGCTACTTTTTATTAATATTAATTTAATTTACAGAATACAATTATTCTATTAAGTTCGATGTTGGTCATGTGAACCCATCTTCATCCTCACCCATGCTGTTTGGTCTGATGGGAAGCTTCCTGTCCCAGGTGCAGACACTGGTAGAGGGCAAGTGACGTATGCTGCAAAGGCTTTCACATGAGCGGCTGTGGGACATGCTGCAGTTGGAGGGTGAATTCTTCGGGCAGTCTAGCCATGGGGAGGACTGCAAAAAACCACGGAATGGGGGTTGGGATGGTGGTGAAGACTGATGCTCACAGTGAGGCTCTAAAGGGGGTTCATCATCCCAGAAGAGCAATGGAAGCCGACCTAGTGCCGATCGTTCTGGCAGGGATAAAAGTTTGTCCAGGGCCACTGACTCATGGCCCATGTGTGGCATCTTGTGCATATGACCCAACTCAGCATCATCAGGTAGAGATGACTTGCTGCTGCTCAGAGAGTTAAACAAAGGCCGGGGCAGCCTGAACCTGGATTTACAAACTGAGGCAAAGAGCATGAGATTTTGCAATATTTGATTACATGATTAATCACATATTAAAATATGAACCTCCTATAGTTAAGTGTCCAATACAAATCCATTGTGAAAACAACAACAACAACATTTTACCACCTATTTTTGTTTTTATATCAGCATATGGCCTTATTATAACCAAGCTGTTGCTAAAAAACATCTGTTACTTAATAGACATTAAAGGCTTGAAAGGTGGCCACAAAGGAATCCAGAATAATATGTATATTGTGTATCTAAAGTGAGCACCTTTAGAAAGCCATGGAATTGAGAATCTGTGGTTGGGCTCTTTCAGTGGTGAACTGTCAGCAGTGATGTTCTTCTGGTCTGCCTGCTCAAAATTCAGGATGAACATGATGACCAGCCCATCCTCATTCTTGACTGGAACAACATCCACCAAGCACAGGAAACACACTCCTGTATGGAAAAAGAAAAGGTTCAGATATA
Organism: Noturus placidus; assembly: GCA_022414735.1. Classification (NCBI taxonomy): domain Eukaryota; kingdom Metazoa; phylum Chordata; class Actinopteri; order Siluriformes; family Ictaluridae; genus Noturus; species Noturus placidus. Next base: position 219,581 of record JAFFST010048142.1, on the reverse strand, counting down.
CATGGAAACATCAAAAATTGCAGACAACAAAAAGGTAATGTTGATGCCTCACAGCTCCAGAGGTTTGATCTGTGTTGAGTTCAGCATGTTCTCTCTGTGTTTGCCTGTGTACTTGCCAGTAGCTTGATTGTCTAAAAGGATGTCTAAATATCTCCTTGTATAGACTCCAGGTGTATTCCTACTCTGCCCCCAGAAGTACATTGTTCTCTAACTAAAATAAACTCCATCCAGTAGAAGGCAGTATATTCCCTGTCATGTATTCATGAATGTGGTATCACAACTTTTTTAACTGAACAATAGCAAGGGCAACTGTTAATGACCAAAGCTTTCCTTGGTGAATTGTAATTAATGGTGGAATACTAAATATCCAAAGTATAAAATTAACCATTATGCTAATACCCACCATTTGTTTCATCTTTTTCACAATTTCTATTAATGGTAAGGAACTATTCATACTCAAATTATATGACACAGCAGACAGGCCTGGGATCAAGGTATATGTTTTGGGCTTTTGGAGATGAAAGAAACAAGACATGCTCTTCTGTTCCTCCTAATCGATTAATTCATACCACCAGTATCTGTTAATACATGGCAATGTTCTGTACCATCTGTTACTAATTATCACCTAACCCAAGTTCCCGTGACATTGCATTTTGCCGGGACTATGAAATAGAACATTTAAATAGATGAGAAGGGATTCTGTTGTATAAACTTCTGAGCCTTCTGAAAAAGCTTATGAAATGAGAGAGGAGATTAAAAGGCCTCAGTGCCTGAGGGATATTATTGCAAACAAGGGCTTTATTCAGTGGGGGGTTGGCTTCTTCAGCACCAAGGACAGAGTCACCAAAGTCCACAGAGGTTAATGCCAAATAAAGAAAGGATTGTTATTTTTTGAAAGACCACAAGCACCATATAAAATTAATTTTAATTACCAAAGGGATATGAAGCCTCAAAATCTTACAAATATCCACACTAGAAACAATTTACACTAATGGGATCACATTTTGCTGAAAAGTGAAAAGTAATGAAAAGTTACTTTTAATTTGGGCTTCATGCCATTCTTGGTTTCTTTCAATAAATTTATTTAATCCATCCATCCATTTTCTTCTGCTCATCCAGGTCAGGGTCGTGGGGGCAACAGTCTATGCAGACCTCCCTCTCCCTAGCCACCTCTTCCAGCTCCTCCATGGGGATACCAACGCACTCCCAGGTCAGATAAAAGCTATAATCTCTCCATCTAGTCCTTGGTCTGCCTCAGGGTCTTCTCCCCATTTGACATGCCAGAAACACCTCCCCAGGGAGGCGTCAACCTCAACGGGCTCCTTTCGATGCAGAGGAGTAAGCATCGAATGTCTGAGCTCCTCACCCTATCTGTGAAGGAAACTATTTTCTGCCGCTTGTATTCACAACCTCATTGTTTTGGTCACTACCCAAAGTTTATGACTATAGCTGAGGGTTGTACCAGTCCATTGTGGTGAAGAGAGCCATGACGGTCCACATTACTGCTGATGCTATGCCAATCCGTCCATCACTCTCCGCTCACTTGTGGATACTAAACTCCTCTGCTTGAGGCAGTATCTCATTTCCAGCCTGAAGGGAAAAACCCGCCCTTTTCTGGCTGAGAATCGGAGATTTGAGGTCCTGACCCTCATGAAATAAATTTTTTTAATGTTATTTTTTATTTTCAGTAGCTGCTTCATTCTTGTTGCAGTGGATCCATATTCTATCCCAGAACACTGGGTGGAAACAAAAATAAACCTTGGAAGGGATGACAGTCCTTCACACGGCTCTACACACTCTCATTCACACCTAGGTGCAATTTAGTGTAGCCAGTCCATCTACCATCAAGTTTTTATGAGGTAGGATGCAACAAGACTACGCAAAGGAAAATCTGCACTGCCAGCTATGTCACTGCCATTACCAATAAATTATTAATACTATTATTACTACTAATATTAATGATGATGATAATATTAATAATTTTCATATTAATAAATAATACATTCCAAATTAGTAAAATGCTTTCACTGGTCATTTATACTAAATATATTTTTGAAAGCTTCCTGTAGCCATCCATTTTATTACAATAATCACCTAGTGTTTTGAGCTTTTAGAGGATTATTGCATTTCGCAATTACGTTGCTTGAAAAGCAGTTCTGGAGACAAAATTCCTCCTATACACATGAAAGGCCAACAATACAACATTAACACAATGTGACACAAGAAATGGAACATAATAATCTCATGAGGTTTTTTCAGTCTTATTTATGGTCAAAACAGGTCTTTACAGCCAATGTTAAATGATATAACACAAAAAACTAGTTGTTAAGCCATTTCATTTTGTTGGTAGCACTGATATGACATCCACATTTTCACATTTTCAAATTAGTGGTTGTCTAAAAATTAGTGAGCCAAAATATAGTGAACTTGTGAAGGGTTTAGATAAGGCTTCAGATGTCTTCTTACAGAAAAAGCCTTTTCAATAGGTATAATTAATGCATGAGTTTAAATGAAATATAATTTACCTTCGACAAGTTAAACCAAGTTGATACTCAAATTGAACTAAGAATTCTTAAGTCAATTGTGTGCTGGAGAACTCAAGAATCCTCTACTGTCCTACTGTACAAGGGACCAGGAATAAATAATTAAATGCATGAGTCATTACTCGGTCTAATTATAGAAATGGAAGTCATTAGCAGAATATAATGACTAATTACTAGGGTTGTTCTCCAGTAAATATCCAGTGAATGATTTGAAGCAAAAATGTTTTTGCTGCTCACTCCCCATTTCATAAAAAAGGCATGTTTTTAGTGAAACACAAAACACACTGAGTAATATCAATTCCAAATATAATATTACTATTAGGGTGCAAACAAAAATAAACAATATTTGAGGTTTGAATTTATATATATATATATATATATATACATATAGTGTCTGAGTGTATGCATGTCCACAGCTTAAAGGGTACACTTTAAGCTGGGGTTAAGGGGTTGGTATATGCTATGGTCAGGGTGATTCTACCCTAATTTAGCTTCAATCATATGGGTATACTCTGGAAAAACTTAGTCAACTACCAAGTGTTTGGTATTTTAAAAAAGTGGTATGACTAAGTTTTTTTATGCAGCATAAAGTTTCAAAATGTATGCAAAAATGTTGGGTTAGTGAGTATAAGAAATAGAGGTGGATACAAACACAGGATTTTAATGAACAGATCAGTGCAGAAAATCAGTAGAGTAAAACCATAATGAATGAATCAATAACCAAAAACAAAGACAATACCAGAATAACAGCTCCAAACAAGATTTATAAAAGGGCTCAGTAATGTCATTAGCAAAAACCAGATGTGAGACTTTATAAAGAATTAAAAATGCTGCATCCCAATTTGCCTACTATCCAACCTAAATAATATCAGAGATTAGAATTAGTGTGTCACAATTTTTACTATGTTGAAATGAGTATCCCAAAGATGGACTACTATTTCTGGTAGATTTTTCTAGTGTGGATCGATTGACACTTTTTCTGTTAATGCTGCCCACAACTCCTTGTGGGAGGGAGGAGTTTTGTGACGGTTTACTTCTCTGAATTCAACCTGCAAACATGGCAGACGAGTGTAATGTCTGTGATGCATCACTTTTTAAATGTAAGAACTTAAATGTTACACACTAACCAAAGTTAGTCACTTAAGACTAATGTTGCATTTTGTGTAAAAAGAGCACCATGTTTATCTTATAGGGTCACATGAAGAGACCGAGCACATTTTAGAGAGGTATAAAAAAATGTGAAAAAAAAAAAAATCAAGGGAATGGTCAATTAAATTATATAGTATAAATTATATAAGGAATAATAAATGAAGAAAAGTTGTAATGCAACAAGGAGTTCATTTATGGTGACAGTGTGCGTATCTAGGTAACGACATTCTTCCATTACCTGATATGTTAGTATGTCCATGTACACCCTCAAATGTATGAACTTTGAGCTGAAGCCCATTATGAATGCAGTTTCATAGATTTGGGGAATTGGTAACTACAGAGGCAAATAATTATAATAATTAATTAATCAATTTGTATAGCGCTTTTTTACAATGGTACATTGTCTCAAAGCAGCTTTACAGAAATATCATTTTTACATTTACAAGCGACTTACTAATGAGACCACATTCACACACCAATGGTAGCAGAGCTGCCATGCAAGGTGCTAGCTTGCTATTGGGGGCAACTTAGGGTTCAGTGTCTTGCCCAAGGACACTTCGGCATGGGATCACCCGGGCCGGGATTCAAACCGCCAACCCCACGGTTGGTGGATTAGTGGACAACCCGCTCTACCGACTGAGCCACCGCCGCCCCAAATACATTTTCACACAGCCTCAGTTATCATTGGATAACTTTTTTTGCTTCAATAAATAACATTATCATTTAAAAACTCTATTCTGTGTTTAATCAATCTGCCTTTGTTTTTATCTTAGATTTTGTTTTCATTTCTGAAACAGTTTAGTATGACATATACACAAAAGAAGAAATCCTTTTTCACAGCATTGTAAGTGTTCGAATTGGGATGCACCAAGGGGTGTACGTGATTGTAGACAGGTGGGTTTTATGAGAAGTCATGTGACTGTGGACAGAAACATGAAGAGGGACAATTTTCCTGTTGAAAAATAAAATTTATTTATTTACATGATTCAGGTGACATTGATCTAGATTTGGAACATAATACTGTGATTTACTTTATAGTGTAACTCCTTTTAATCTTAAAAATTGGATTCCTGCCATATTCACTCAGATTATCCTTATGGGTTATCATCATTGTTTTCAAAGAGAATGCAATATTTAACGGTTTACTCATCTAAATTGGTATTTCACTTAAGAGGATTATATTCAATCTGTAGCAAATCCAACTATCTGAAAGGAGAAACCCGTGAAAATAACCTCAAATAACAAATGATAAGTTTAGTGACTTCAGAGGACTAATGAAATGAATTCACTAACACCATGACTAGTTCTATATTCATATTTTTTATATTAGCTTCCTGAAATATCACCTGAGTGATTTAACATTTTATGAAGTAATTTAACTTACATTAGTAACGTAACATAAGTATCAGGAGTTTACAAGTTTTTTTTAATCAATGCGAGGACTTGGTAAAGAAAATAGTAAAAGCTTTCAGAATAAAATTGTCTAGAATCTAAATATAACTAATATTCCTCCTGCAATGTACATACATTGAGCAGTCAGTGTCAGAAGCCCATGGAAGGCAATAACAGGATCTGGGAGATTCATCCAGGCTAATAATGACCTAGCAGATAAATCGCAATGCTCAACTTCAACAAAGTCTGAAAATGAATCTAACTTTTTAGCTCTCAGGTGCTGTAGAAAGTCACTAAACTAACCATGGCACTCACTCTTAACATATCAGCAGCCCAAGTAAGGCAGTGGACAGTGTCTGACAATTAATTTCACAAAAGTGCAAGGATTTTCTTGAGAGCTTTAAATAATGGATATGTGTTGTAGCTAATATTGATTGGCATTAGGACTGGGTGTCTGTCAGTGCCATTCACAAATTGCCAATGTGCTTACCATCTTTCCTATAGAGGGAGATCTCCACCTTCCTCTCCTCTGAGCCTAGCAATGCTTTAGCCATCTGGGCCACAGCAGACCTGCCTGTGTGAGGTCCATACAGGAAGCTGCAGGTACATGACTTCTGCATCACCTCAGCACGTGTGTAGCCACACATGTGGCAGAATCCGTCATTGCAGAAGATGATGGCGCAGTTCTCTACTCGTGCATTGGCTATGATGAACTTACGATCTGTCAAGATGTGGCAGAGGCATTAAAGTTATATAGTACATGTTTAATCAGATTTTTTTTTCTCTGGAAAGAGTGAGATGAAGTGAGAACGAACACATTCTACATTATAACCAATGCACTTTTAGCTTTAATGAATATTATACAGGAAAAACTACACTTTTGAAATAATGTGTGTTTTATTTTATTATTTTTTATTTTATTAACAATTCAGAGCCTAAGGGTAGTGAACTTTGCAATAAATAAATAAATAAATAAATACCGGTAATAATAATTTCCCCAATATATTCATAATGATCACTTTAGGTGATGAGGGCTCTTGACACTCATCTGACAACGTTGTCAAGATTATATTAAAAGCATGTTAAAAGAATCTGAAAAAGTGAACCGCGTTATGGACATTTAATCTAAGAAAAGACAGGATTTATTAGTTTAAAAACCATGCAATTTAAATCAAAAAGCGAATATAATGATGCCAATCATACTAACAACAACAATAAAAACATTATTTATTAATAAAAAATAATAATAATAATAATATTGTTGTTGTTACTATTATTATTTTTGTTATTATTGTTACTATTATTATTATTATTATTATCATCATCATCATCATTACAATAGCCTGTATACACACAACCACAACAAAATAACAAGGCTTTCGTGTCATATTCTTACTTTGGCCCTCGAATTTGCGGATGATGGTGTCCAGGAAGGTGTTCTGAGGCGCGACGTGACCCCTTCGTACTGGCATGATGCTCCTTAAGCTCAACTCCTTGATCCTGAGGTTGTCGGATTTATTCCAGCTTCAAGAATGAGAAGTGAGTCTGATCACTTTTCTTCTCTCAGGTAATCTGTGAGCTCTAGTGTAACCCGCGAGCTGCTGTTTAATGTGTAAAGTGGAGAGCTCCAGACTGCGTCTAATCCACTGCGTCTAATCCGCCAATCAACTCCGCTCACTCGTCACTTCCCCACTGGATTTGTGCAGAGGTTTCACGGTCAATTAATCCGCGGTTTATCTCCAGGCTTTTTGTCACATGCAGTATTATAACTTCACCGTAACATGGTACCTGAGATCATGACTTCAGAATCATTTCCCATACACTGTGATTATATCAGTCATATGTGGGGAAAAAAACAACACGTTTAACGTGTCATGCCCGGAAATTAAACTCAAGTTTAAACACGTGACTTCATGTGAATAATATATGATAAACAAATCCACGTCATACATGTAAAAATATACGGTAATTTTTTTTTAGCACATATAAACTCACTTGGTGACTTGAAAAGTCACGTGAAAATACATGAATCATGCGAACAAATCACGTGTGTGAACTAATTGTATAAAAGTATATTTATAATTTCTCAATTTTAAAAAGGGTACACTGCAGTAACAGTTTGTGATACAGCTACCATTTGAAATGCACTTGTTAAGAGTATAACCGAAAATTTATCAAAACCATTATAGATATGTCCCCCTTATTTCCCCCATTGTGGATTTGTTCTTCAAACAAAAATAGGCTACCTGTTCCACATTTAAAGTGAAATGATATCTTAATCTATACCAGTATAGGCCTGTAGTAAAATGGTAACATGTATGTATCTATCTCATCATTGTATACCATCATACTGGTACATAGGTGTGTGTGTGTATGTATATATATATATATATATATATATATATATATATATATATAGAGAGAGAGAGAGAGAGAGAGAGAGAGAGAGAGAGAGTCAGAACCCAGATTATGAAGCAAATTATCATTCATTCCTTTCACTTACACAAGTTTTATTGCATATTATAATACTATGAAAAAGTATTATAATGCATTGATATTTTAAAAAATTTGATATGTGTTTAACAAATGCTCATTTGCTGTAATGAACTAACCCTAACCTACTGGCTCATTTCTAGTCTAATCTAAATCTAAATTTAAATGGGGCGGCTGTGGCTCAGTCGGTAGAGCGGGTTGTCCACTAATCCACCAATCGTAGGGTTGGTGTTTCGAATCCCGGCCCGGGTGATCCCATGCCAAAGTGTCCTTGGGCAAGACACTGAACTCTGCTACCATTGGTGTGTGAGTGTGTCTCATTTGTAAGTCGCTTTGGATAAAAGCGATGAATAACTGGAAGTATATATAATATATATTTTTACTGTTTATGAAAAATATGTCTCGAAACATATGCTTATTTAACAGTTTTATTTTTCAAAAATTAGGCAGTCAGCCAGTGTATTTCATTTGTTATTGTACAAATAGTGCAGTGTTTTCTTCTTCTTCTACTCTTCTTCCTCTTCTTCTTCTTCACTAGACCTCATTTGTTACTGTACATATAGTGCAGTGTTTTCTTCTTCTTCTTCTTCTTCTTCTTCTTCTTCTTCTTCACTAGACCTGAATTCTACCCAAAAGCAAGTGCATGGGACTACATCATAAGTGCACAAACTGGTGAAACTGAAGGGGGAGCTGTTTAATACTTTATAGAGCTAATTCCACATACAACCCTAATTCTGAAAAAGTTGCGACAGTGTGGACAATGCTAATAAAAAACAAAGAGGAGGGATCTGTAAATGTAATTTAACTTGTATTTAAACACAAAACTTATAAAGACAATGTACTGTATATATATTTATTCATTTATTCATGTATCTGATGTTTTTCCTAATCAACTGCATAGTTTTTTTTTTTAAGATAAACGTTTATTTTGAAATTGATGCATGCAACACATGCATAGTGTGGTTATGCTAACTGTGTAAAGAGTTTCAAAAAAGAGAAATGAAAATTCTTCTTAACAAATATATGTTAAAAAAACAAACAAACAAACAAAAAAACCCTACTATAAATAAAATTTTCAATGGCGCATTTATATAGCGCTTTTATCCAAAACGTTTTACACTGTGTCTCATTCACACACACACACACACACACACACACACACACACAGTAATGATAGATCCACCCTGCAAGGCGCAAGCTTGCCATCGGGAGCAATTAAGGGTTCATTCCCCGTGACCCTGAAAAGGAGTAAGCGGTTGAAGATGGATGGATGGATGGATGTCTTGCCCAAGGACACTTCGGTGTGTGGAGTCACGTGGGCTGGGAATCGAACCGCCAACCCTACGATTAGTGTACAACCCGCTCTACCAACTGAGCCACATCCCTTAATTAATTAATAGGAATTAAAAAGAATTAATTATATTTTAAGCTCAAATAATGATTGATTTATGTAGCTTTTTAATCTGCCAATTCACTTATCAACTTCCTCTTTTAAATTATATGGATTGCATTCAGTTAAAATTTTTTGAAAATTTGAGATGTTTTTGCAAGAGTTTTTTTTTTGTGTTGTGTCTAATATAGCTCCATTTTGTTTTATCAGCATCACCCATCTTTATATGACTGCTTTTACTGTTCTGTTGTCAGACTGAGCCACAGGGCAAAGGGAAAGTGCATTTGCATGAAAATTCAAGAAACTTCTTGAACTGAACTTCCCTATAAAATAATTTGCATCTGTTTAGACAGTTTATAACTTGATAAGTTGATAACTTGACAATAGTTTTTCATTTGGAAAAGAATCTCACGGTATGGCTGTAGAATTATTTACCAGTCCAATCTCCAATTTTACTGAATGAATGCTTGGTTGTTGTTCTGGTGTGTGTGTGTGTGTGTGTGTGTGTGTGTGTGTGTGTGTGTGTGTGTGTGTGTGTGTGTGAGAGAGAGAGAGAGAGAGAGAGAGAGAGAGAACTTCTGGGTGGTGGGTAATTGGGAGAATGTGCTTTTGTTCTGGCCTCTTGACTGGCATCCCCTCCCCATCACCACAAGCCACCACCTCACTATAAATCCTCTCAGGGCCATTAGAAATGCAACAGAAGCAGGAAACACCACCCAGCAGCACTGTGCTGGGAATGTGGGTTTAACATATAACAGATCGCTTGAATGGCTAACCCTAGGTTTATAGTGTTGCCTCCCAAAAAATAGGGGGGGGGGGGTCCCCCCAATGTTGAGGAATTACCAATCTGTCCCCCCATTATACGGTAGAAAATATTTTCTATGTGTCCCCATTTAATGAACCCTGCCAACGGATCTATTCTATTTATTTAAGTCTATTCCTTTTTAATATATTTCAGTTTGTTATGGAGTATAGGTGTGTGCCCCCCCTCCAATTGTACACTTGGTTGCGCCCATACTCAACACAAGTTTGTTGAGATATTTTAGCAGCTCAGTCTGTAAGAAATGGAGACAGCAGACAAGTGTAGAAAAGTGCAGCAGAACATTCGAGATTTTTTTCAGACAGTAAGTAACTACAGTGGTGTGAAAAAGTGCTTGCCCCCTTCCTCATTTCCTGTTCCTTTGCATGTTTGTCACACTTAAGTGTTTCGGAACATCAAACCAATTTAAACAATAGTCAAGGACAACACAAGTAA
>JAFFST010048142.1:168382-205051 GCA_022414735.1 Noturus placidus | reverse complement strand
CTGTGGAGCTCTATGAGTGAAAGCTCTTCCCCCTGCTGTAGCCTTCACTATTCGCGGTACAGTCAAAGAACCTGCATCTGTGGATCTAAGTGGGCGTGGAGGATCATAGAAGATAGTAAAGATGAGATTTGCACATCAATGCATTCTGTTTGTATTTACATTCTACACAGCGTCCCAACTGTTTTGGAATTCGGGTTGTACTAGTTTGCTAGACTGGCAAAGCCTCACAGAACATGTGCAGCATTTGTCTGCTTGTACACCAATCAGTGGTTTCCTGAACTTCCTCTTTGAATTTTCCTGTTTTTTTCCTTATCACTCTTTCTCTCTCTCTTTGTTTGAGTTGTTCAAAAATCCTTCCAACAACAAAATTACAAGATATAAAAATAAACATAAACCTCATCCCAGACTACATTTGCTTTGAAAGGGAGGTTATGTTTAAACTGGATCCAGATCTTTAATAGCTTGCAGCCTTTTTCTTTTTTTTTTTTTTCTTCTTTGTAAAAGTGCTGTTAAGTTGTAATTCTCTTCTTTTGGTTTTAATGATGTAGTTTTATATGTAATGGCACTACAGATAGTGTTTGTATAAGTTTTTAACAGCAAAAAAAGAATGAAACCAAATGGCAAAGCGCTTTACACTGTGTCTCATTCACCCATTCACACACACACACTCACACACCAACGGTAGCAGAGCTGCCATGCTAGGCGCTAACTTGGCATCGGGGGCAACTTAGGGTTCCAACGGCAAGTGGATTCATCTGGGCCGAGAATCGAACCGCCAACCCTACGATTAGTGGACAACCCGCTCTACCGTCTGAGCCACAGCCGCCCCTAAAAATGTAAATGTAATCATGTTAAACATGTGGACATTTCCAGAAACCCTTAAAGTCATAGTGTATTATTCACTGTTGGTGTTGAAGATTATTATTCAGTAATTACTGTATAGTGAAACTAATAGAAAAAGTTTTGTGGGTATAAGAGTGAGTAATGTAAAAGTTGGACTCACTGGCAGATCCTGGGTTTAAAGGGTTACAATTATTTTGTTTATGTAGCCAGTTTTTCCACTTGTGTACTTCCTGTAATCTGCTGAAGTAGCAAACAGTAACTATTAAGATTTTATGATTACAGACATTGCAAACACTGATGAATGGTTCACATTCATTACAGTTGTACTTTATTGTTTCTAAACACATTTATATGATTTATTATAGCTTTCGAAAATTATGGAATAGTGGTTCATTTGCTATTATTGTACTTAGTATTATTGCTGATGATAAGTAAAAGGATGATTGTTCAGTAATTATCTCAACAGTATGTAGTCCATGTTGTAGGGACTGTTGTCACTGGGTACTGGGATGTAATGGGTTCAGTTTTGAGAGGTAGGTAATCTGTGTTTAAAAATCACTTTACGGGGCATTATTTCACAGATATATGCAACGATTTGGTCTCAAGACTATTCTTACAATGTTAAAACCATTAGTGCCTGGGAGTAGGAATTGGGTCTGGGGCTTGAGGATGATTACTGGGGCAGAGCGTTAGATAATATACAGACCACCACGTCATGTGCTAGACTTAGTTTCATACAATTTAAAGTGGTCCACAGAGCTCACCTCTCTAGGAGTAAACTATCTAAAATATATCCCAATGTTCCTGACATGTGTGAGAAATGTAAACTTTCATCGTGTAACCTGAGTCATATGTTTGCACTCTGTCCCAAACTACAGAACTTTTGGAACTCCTTTTTTAGGACTATGTCTGACATTCTTAGAATCAATTTGGAGGTTTGTCCTCTAATTGCGATCTTTGGTGTCCCATCTCAGTGTCAGCCTCTGAACCTTAGACAAGCTAGTGTTGGGGCCTTTGCATCATTGTTTGCTTGGCGCAGAATATTGTTGTCTTGGACCTCTCCACAACCCCCCTCTATATCAGCCTGGCTTAAAGATTTAATGTTCTTTTTGAAGCTGGAAAAAATCAAGTATAACATCAGATGTAGGGGCGACTCATTTTTGGGAAAATGGCAACAGTTTATTACCTACTTCAAGGATGTACGCACCCTGGAGGTAGATTACGGAGAGGTGGATGGTCAATACTATCCATCTTACCCCCCCCCTTCTTTTTTTTTCTTTGATTCTGTATGGATTTATGAAAATAATACGAAACATATGTAATTCAATTACATGTACGTGAAGAATAAATAAATGAATCATATGTAAAAAAAAATCACTTTACGGTGGATATCTGAATAGATGTTTTGAACAGCTTGTGTGTTTATGTGCTACTGTTTTTACATGTTGTTAGAATTGACATTGCAATGTAACAGGTTTAATAGTAGAAATTTGCTTGTGGACTCATTGTGGATATACAGCAGGATTTGTTCTGCACTGTTTATGGAAAAGTATTTAAACAATCATTAAAAGCTTATATAAAATGAGAAATTCAGACAAGCAAGCAGCAGTTTGAAGGTCTGACCTTTTCAAATGTGCCAAAAAGATCAGTTAAATGAAAAACATAACTGCCATGCTCAGATTAAAGTAGAAAGAAATTTGTATTATTGATTGATAAGGGCTCCAAATGATGTATCAAAAGATGTATGAAAAACAGTTTATATAAACACAGGTTTGCTCTTATATTTATTTATTTATTTTACAAAGGATTGATAAGGGCTCTTAATGATGTTTCAAAAGATGTATGAAAGTATATAACACAGGTTATGCTCATTTGTTTAGAATGACGTTACAAGTTGAAACCTATGCAGCGCACACCCATTAGAACTATCTAGCAGTCATTTTACTCTAGCAAAGCATTTGAATTTCTTTACTGGCTTTTGAACCATTGCCCTTAGTCCTAGGACCAATCAAAAGTGATGGTTTGTCAAATGGCCTTGAACAAACAATACCAACATCCCAGAGAACAATGGCTGTAGGCAGCACTCCTTACTGGGCAGACATTCATATGTGAATGGTGAAGCTTTCAGCAAGCATTCTTTCATTGTACATTGTCTCAGGCGTGAGAAATGTCTGCTATCTACAAGGGTGAGTTGGATGCATGTGTCAACTATAAACATTTACATTTATTCATTTAGCAGGCACTTTTATCCAAAGCGACTTACAAATGAGGAAAAACAAGCAAAGCGATCTATCAAGCAGTGAACAATACAAGTAGTGCTACTATACATGATCTTTTTATTGAGTTCTATAAAATCAAAGTGCACAGAGTAGTGGTGTATGTGCCAGAGTAGGTTTCTTTCTTTTTGTTTTAGGATAATGTCGGGTTGGCATTTTAGGGTTTAGTTAGGTGATCACGGAAGAGGTGGGTCAATAACATTAAGCAGCACAATACCATAAATATTCAGGATGTGACGGAGCACAATGAGTATACATTAACTACACTGAAATAATGAGAAGCAGCATAATAAGGAGAAATGGATAAGTTGACAAAATTGTAAAAATTTGATCAAAGAACTGATGCAATCATTTCTCATCAGTGGACCTCTAGAAGCTCTTCATATCAGATTTGCTGTTGACATAACCCTTTTAGGGACCCTTCGGGAAATATTACGTGTCTTGCTTTGCTCCAAAACAAACCTTTCTGCTTCCCAACATGCAGAAAATACTGAAGATAATAATTTAACAGGAACCCCACTCATAATCAGTGCAAGAGCTGTAAATGTACTAAAGAATTACTCCAGCAATGTCAGTTGGGAGAACATCACCTCAAATAATATCTCAAAAGCACATCAGAGATTGTTCACTAATGATTTGCCATTAATGCAGTTCCTCCATTTTTGAGACAATTCTTGACTCGGTGGTTCATCTAAATCACTGTTTGCAGAAAGGACGGTCTACAGAATGTGGTGGCTCTGTGGATAAAGCTTTGGATTAGTAATTGGAAGGTTCTGAGTTCCAATGTTGAAATGCTCAGTTGTAAGTCACTTTGGACAAAAGTGTTGAATGAGAAAATGTAAAATAATCATGTCCATGACATTAGCCATAAAAAACAAAATCAGTAGGCCATTACTGAGGAGGAAGATCTACAGAAAAACAATAAAATTGCCCTCCTGGGTGCAATTTTTTCCCAGGTATTATTCACCTAAACCTGAAGAGACATGAAGCAAGCAAAATGCGAATGTTATAATGAAAGCTTAATCATCTGTGAAATATGCAACATATCCGTTTGTGCAGGAGGACTTCCAGAGCTAATCCACCCAGCCTTACTCATAATGATGATGTCATATGATTTCACAAGTGTACTTAAGCACCTTGTGGAAAGTTTTAAGTTTTAAACTTTAGTATTATCTGTGTGTGTGTGTGTGTGTGTGTGTGTGTGTGTGTGTGTGTGTGAAAGAGAGAACATATTCAAGTCTCATTACTTTAGGACTGAGCCGGTGGAAAATATTTTTGGTCATTTGTATCTGGTCCTTTATCAGAAGTAATGCTTCATTGTTTATACAAAACATGTTGAGACATGAGACGCTCATCTAGATGACATTATGCCGTTATGTTTCATTCATCAGTCAAAACGGATATTTCTGTTCCTTTTTTCTTGGCAAAGGGACACATTTTGTGCTTAATGTGCTTAATTGTGCATGGAGTTTGCCTTCAACTCAGCCAAAGATGCATTGCTCTCTTTTATTCACTTATTTGTTACAGTAGCTTTCTCATAGGAAGAAATATAAAGGCAGAAAAGGAGGTGAGAATCCTAATAAACTATAGGATCTGAAGAGAATATGAAAGTTCACCTAAAAGCTGGCTAACGGAAAATTACAAGGCTCCAAATGAAAGACTATAATGGAGTGAAGAAGAATAGGAGGCTGCACAAGGTAGATAATGAGATGAAGGCTAGCCCTGACTAAAGCACATGGTTAGATAGAGAACATGTTCTCCGCCTTCTGAGCGCACACTCTGTTGAGTTTGTCTCAGCACAGAGGGATGATCAGAGGGATTTTCGGCGATAGTTGAGCTCTGAGCTACAGTGCAGTAGAGTACAGAGCAGTGCTACGGGAAATGGGAGAAACCTGGCTATGAGAAGATTGTAGTAAAAATTTGAGTGGCATAGTGGCTGGTTGGTTTTCAAGGAGTTAAAACAGTCCCGAAACACTTCTGGGTATGGATTATGGTGAAGGGTTAAGATCAAAACATTTAGGTAAGTTTACTTTTATGACTAGATCTGCCGTTGTCTTAACTAGTAAAAAAAAATTGTAGTATGTGACACCGATGTCTGGAGCTATAAATATACATATTATACAACTATAAATGGTCATTTACATAATTACATGTTTATTAAATTCCCTCTCTCCACATTGTCAGAATTTCTCGTGTGTATCCACATGAACCCCTTTGCCTTCGGTCATACACAGGTGCAGTATGCAGCTTACACTTGTGTTGGGATGGATTAAGATATTAATAGCTACCTTAGTCATGTTGTGACATATGCTATAATGCTAAACCCTGTGTTGGTGTTATACTGTATACTATAACCCTTGAAATAATAATATAATAATGAACTTTATTTCTATAGCACCTTTCATACATTAAGTGCAGCACAAACTACTTCATGTGGATTAATCGAAAAAAAAAAAGGCTAAAATATTGTTGTTAAAATTACATGCCAAGTGAGGGCTGGATGGTGGTCCCTTTACCTTTGTGAAAGATGGCCCAAATATCAGAAATGCTTTTTTTTTTTTAGACCTGATGTCATTTATAAGCACCCGATAAGACCATAATTTTGTTTTGTTAAAACTGAATAAGTAACTGACATTTTAAGTATGGCGTAATTTCCTGTCAGGTGTGAGCAAGGTCCAGTTGGGATTTGTCATTTACTAAATGTTTTCCCGTATTCAGCACATACACACTTTCCCTTACTGATTTTTTTCTATCAGCAGAAAAAGACTAGTTTGCTCCCCATGCTTTGGATTTCTGGACTTTACTAAACTGTACACTGAGTAGACCCCAAGTGCACATGCCAAGTGGTTATCCCTCTATTATTGTTTATAGCATTGAGTTCTAAATACTCATTATTATAGCCTTGTTGCAAATTTAAATCTCACAGTTAATGTAAATCAGACAAAGTACATTTTCACTTCAATAATAATGTATTTTTAAATTAATATTACATTATGGTTTGGACAGTAGTACAGTATATGCTGATTTGTTGCTGTGTATTAATGTAGTTCATTTAGCAGAACGTAAAACCTCTATGCTACAGGACTATGTGCAGTAAGAGAAAATCTTGCTGAGTGTAAGAATTAGGGATTGTTAAAATATCACCTTTTGGAAAATAAATACTAACACAACCTAATACAAACTAAAAATCCAAAGGCAAGACAAAATTATGAATTTTTATTTTATTTTGTGGCATGATCCATTTTTACAATAAAAAAAGCAATATCTTACAGTTGTTAGAGACGCAAACTAATAATAAAATGTCAATGTTAAAATATGTGTGTCTAATGTTTCTAGGTAATGAAACCCCTTCTGACCATGACAGGAGCTGTGATGGGAAAAACATGGCACTCTTCGAGGTACAGTTCAATTGTTCATAAAAATCTTAGGGAACATACAAACTAATTCCCAGATGTAGACTCCCAAATAACTGCAAATGACGACACTGATTGTTCTGTTTTAATTTTTGCATAAACAGCCCTAGCATTTTTGCATAGCATATCGAGTATAAATTACAAAAACATGAATTTCTTGTTTCAACATTTTTATTTTTGTTTTGACAACTACTTATGTTACACACAGGAAGAAATGGACAGTACTCCAATGGTGGCGTCCCTCCTCAACAAGCTGGCCAATTATACCAACCTGACACAGGGGGTTGTGGATCATGAGAAAGCTGAGAGTGAGGATGGGGTTAAGAGGGTCACCGTCAAGGTCAGTCTCATATCATCGGGGTTATGACATGTTGCTGTTCTACTAATAACCACCAATAAACAGTAGATTTGCAGTAGTGTTATTTTCATGCTCTTTAAGCTTATGTCACAAAAAATACTTTTTGTTCAAGGATAAAGAATGTTGCCAAATGCACTTGTTAACTAAATAAAGGTTGATTTTTTTTTCTTAGTTATCACATTATCATGAAACACTGCAGAATATTTGACAGAAGCTTGGTGTTTCTATTACTTAACCCAAATAACCAAAATAGCTCTTTATCAGTTGAGAATATGTAGTCTGATTTCCTATATCTTTGTATTGTCAGGGTCCTCCAATGGGCACATTTTTTGGCGTGTTCCTGCCCTGTGTGCAAAACATCTTGGGTGTTGTTTTGTTTCTGCGCCTCACCTGGATTGTAGGCACAGCTGGAATTTTAGGCTCCTTTGCTATTGTCTTCATGTGCTGTGTCTGTGTGAGTACTAAAACTACAATGACAACTATCTAGTACACCTTTTCCTCCGTATAAACCTAATTTAAACAAGCAGCTACTCTGACAAATTTCCATCTAGATACATTGTTAGTAAATCTTGTCTATGCTTTTCTTCACAGACATTACTGACAGCAATATCCATGAGTGCCATTGCAACTAATGGAATGGTGCCAGGTATGACAGGCAACAGAAATTTTCCTGACTTTATTTAAAATTGAATTTAGTATTCATGAAAAGATATGATAAAGTTCTTAGGTGTCCCATTTCATTTTCAGCTGGTGGCTCATATTACATGATCTCTAGGGCACTGGGTCCAGAGTTTGGAGGTGCTGTTGGGTTATGCTTCTACCTTGGTACAACCTTTGCTGGATCCATGTATATACTGGGCACCATAGAGATCCTTTTGGTGGGTACTTCTTTAGATGTTCATTCATGTTACCGCATATTTTATAACAGATATAAACAGTTGTTCTCTCATTGGCCTTTGTCTGTTTTTCTTTCCCTTGAAGTTAATAAGACAAAAAAGTTTGTCATGAAACTGAGAAACTGTAAAGTGCTAGTTCCTCTGCCCTCACGAATTTCCCATGGTGTAAAACCTAAGGAAACAGCTTTTCCTCTGACTGTTACAAAGAGCGGAAACATAAATGTTACAAAAATGTCTCTTTAAAGAAGTCTTCATTATATGTTCTTTGTTAAAATAACAATACTCAAAAACAGGCTTAAATTACACGATTGCCTACCATACAGGTCCATGTGAAATAGTTACTACTGAAAATATATTGTTTTAGGAACAGTGCATGAATTTTAAGCTCCGATTTGCCCTGCAGCTGGCACTGCTTTCAGAGCCGCTGTAATAGAAACCTCATTAAGACCCACTGTCCATTCAGAATCGAGAATTCAATAGTGTTCTGGTATAAATAAAGTGGTTATAACTAACTTTGAATTAATAGCTGATTCGTGGGATCTCCTGTTTGCTCTGGTAGCAATCGATCTACATTGAATGGCTAAATATATCATTTTTATCTTCCCCTCCATACAAGCTTATTCGGTAGAAAAAGTTTATGTAAGGAGTAAACCATGACAGGCTAGCTGCTATAGGAGAGTAAACATCAATGGAGTTCTGTGATAATTTTTCTATAACCGCTTGTCTCAAAGTACTTCATTATTTTTTATATCAAAGCAATTTGCCAGAGATGTAATCATTTCATTTATTAAAGAACAGCACACTGTAATTTTTTTTATCCAGTTACATTAAATGATGCGGAATGTCTGTGAAACAAGTTAGTTCCTTTGATCACTTACATTATAGCAGCTAAAAACAGTTTTTCCCTCCCTAACTGACGGTTCCTTCCATAAATGTTGAATAACCTTTTACATTTTTCTTTTTTTAAGAAAACAGTGTATTAGATGAAGTGTCTTTCATAATGAAAGTAATGATGAGAGTTTTTCATACATGTTACATATATCTTCAGACACTACAGTGTACATGTGTTATCTTCTCATCTGTTCTGTCTCATGTATAGATGTACATAGTGCCAAGTGCAGCATTGTTTGATGACCTGAATAACATGCGGGTGTATGGAACATGCTGCTTGGCCATCATGGCTCTGGTGGTGTTTGTCGGGGTCAGGTATGTGAATAAACTGGCACTGGTCTTTCTTTCCTGTGTGATTCTCTCCATTATGGCCATCTACGCTGGAGTCATCAGGACTGTCATCAGCCCTCCAGATATCCAGTGAGTGCATCCATACACTCAAATTTGCTTAATCTCATTGACTTTTTAAAATAAACCAAATGGCATATGTAATGAATTATGCTGAGTGAATATTTGATAAATTTTGATTCCATATTTGAAAATACAGTGGTACCTCGACATACGAGTGCCCTAACATACGAGTTTTTTGAGATACGAGTGCGCCCCGCGCATCTCGCATTTTCGTCTCGAGTTGCACCGGACAAAGCGCCTCTCACAAAATCTGTGACACAGCCACGTGTTGGTGCGCACGCACATTCAAACCTTTGTTTGTGTGTGTGTGATTCTCACAAATATAAACAAGAAGCGACAAGCCAAACCGGTTTGATATTTTATTGCCTCAGTCAGTGTGCTTGTTTGCCTCGCTGTCGAAGCATCTTGGATAACTTGTGCTCACGTTTTGTGCTTTTTGTACATTTACAGTACTTTATGACATTTCTTTTTATAACCATGGGTCCGAAGAAAGTGAGTGGAAAGGTCAGTGCTAGGAAGCAGATGATGTCTATTGAATTAAAGCGTGAAATCATAGGAAAACATGAGCAAGGTGTGCGAGTGATTGACTTGGCGAGGCAGTACGGGCGTAGTACAGTACTTCAATGATATGTACTGTGCTTAAACAGAAGGAGTCATTTTTAATAATCAATAAATACATTTTTCTTATTCAAAAACACGTAACAAAAACAACTGGGGTGGCATTTTTTGGGCTGGAACGGATTAATGGCATTTCAATTAATTTCAATCGGGAAAATTGCTTTGAGATACGAGCAAATTGACATACGAGCAAGGTTATGGAACGAAT
Organism: Noturus placidus; assembly: GCA_022414735.1. Classification (NCBI taxonomy): domain Eukaryota; kingdom Metazoa; phylum Chordata; class Actinopteri; order Siluriformes; family Ictaluridae; genus Noturus; species Noturus placidus. The sequence continues at coordinate 195,137 of JAFFST010048142.1, read as the reverse complement.
TAAACTCGTATGTCGAGGTACCATTGTATTAGTGTATACACACTGATATAAAAGCTTACAAAATGCAAAACTATATAAGACACTTTTGGTTTGCAACCAAATAGCCTTGTACCAACTACCATCATCTAAACTGCCATTTTTTATAAATGTAAAAAAAAAATATGAAAATGTACATATTGATTTACATATATAGATTTTTCTGACATTACATTTCACATTACATTCCATACATTTTGTGTTGTCTGTATTTTGTTTTTGTGCAATTACACACTTTAAATTTTAATGGACTGTTGCTATTATCATCATTAGAATCTGTGTACTGGGTAACCGTACACTAAAAAATATCAACTTTGACAAATGCATGAAGACAGAAGTGATCAACAACGTAACCTATACAACAGACCTCTGGAAGCTGTTCTGTAGTTCACCTTTCCTCAATGCAACATGTGATGAATACTTTGACCAGAACAATTTAACAGAGATCCACGGTATTCCAGGCCTGCTAAGTGGAATTATCACAGGTGACACTTCATATAATATTACATACTTCAGTATGTTTGCTAGAATTATACATAAACATATGTAAGGTTTTACAGCTTTCAAATGATATTTTATGGCATTCAAATTATTTTTGCCTTACAGATAACCTATGGGGAAATTATGGCTCTAGAGGGATGCTGGTAGAAAAGAAGAACCATGTGTCATCTCCAATAGAGAATATCAGAGACTATCAAAGCATACCGGGGAATATCAGAAACAAGTTGCCATATATCTACAATGATATCACCACTTTCTTCACAATGATGGTGGGCATCTACTTCCCCTCGGTCACAGGTAAGACAGCAGAGGCCCATATATCATAATAGCTTTATGATTTTAGTGGAAAACTTGTATAGAATGGTACGTAATGGAATTCAACTGTTATATTAATATTTCTCTGGAATGTGAAATGAAAATTAAAAGGAAGCTAAACATTGCTAAAACGTTAAAACCATATTCATCTGCTTAGTGCTGTCTTTATTAATATAATACTCCTAAACGTATTCTGCCAATACAGGACAAATGTATCACTTTTCATTGATTATTATGATTATTAATTAAACTGCATTTATAAATGATTGCTTAATACAAACCTTATGTGTCCAGTTTTTCTAGCTACTCTAACGATAATGAGCAGCATTTGACATAAAAATTCTGGCAATTCTATAACATAGAAGGTATTTAAGGAAATTTTTATTGGTTTTAATGGTTCTGACATAAGTTTCTCGTAGTTATTCATAATACATTATTCAGTTATTCATGAATTTTTGAGTGTTGCCTAAATGTTTGTCATAAAAGTGACCAAAAGATTAAAAATGAAGGCCATTTGCTAGATTTTTAGATGTAATGCACATTAGGTGTGTATCATGGTAAACGTTACAGTCATGCTTTTTAGGATCCTGTAGAGGATCCTATAATTATGATTACAGGTGGGTAATGAACTGTACTGAAATTTCATGATCTTGTCTTTACGGAGTGAACACCATGTTTGTTGTGTTTTTGTAGGGATCATGGCAGGATCAAACCGATCTGGAGATCTGAAGGATGCTCAGAGGTCTATTCCTATTGGCACCATTATGGCCATTATTACCACTTCCATCATCTGTATCCTTCTGTAGAGCCAGATCACCTATCAATCCAGACTCCATGATTTATGGTTAAGGGGCTTTATATATAAATAATTGTAGAAAAAAGCTATTTAAATGCCTTTGTGTGAGGTTTAGCAAAACCTTAATTACAGCATTTAGATATATCTTGCGTGGTGTTGTTTGGAGCCTGCATAGAGGGAGTGTTATTAAGAGATAAGTAAGTATTATTTTGATTAGAAATTGTTAAAACTGTACAATATCAATTTGCAAGCTTGCAACATTCTACTAGTTGATAAAAGTATAGTTTTAAAAAAATGAAAAACTGCAATTCTGTCATGTATAAACAGGTTTGGGCTCTCTGCGAAAGGAAGCCCGGTGATAGGCGCTCTGGCTTGGCCTTCGCCTTGGGTGATTGTGATTGGCTCCTTCTTTTCTTGTTGTGGTGTAGGACTACAGAGCCTGACTGGTGCCCCCAGGCTTCTGCATGCCATTGCACATGATGGAATCATTCCCTTGCTACAGGTTACCTTTATTTTTCAGATGAATTTGTAGGTCTGCCAAGCCGTCTAGGTTAGCCTATAAATAAATCGAGAGACGTTTGAACATGTGGATTTATTTATAAAAGACATAACTTCCAAAATAATTAATTACCTCCTCACTCACTTTCACTATCTGTATTGAAAATGTATCATTGTAACGTATCATTTTAAAGTGAAATATGTAGACTGTAAACAAGATAATACAACAGCGTTAAATAGGCTTTTAGGGTTAAATGGACAAGTAATAACAGCCTGAAGGGTTTAGTAGTCATTCAGCATGCATTTGCCAAAACCAAAACTCAATCTCTAAAGATCGCCCTTCCCATGCACTACATTAAAATCCAACATCAACTGCAATATTATTCTTTTTTTCCAGTTAAAAAAACATTTGTAAAAACATGGTTTCTATCAATAGTTCTTTCACCAAGTCCTAATAATATTATAGATTGTATGATTGCTATAGCATTTGGCTTTAACTTGTTTTGCATTATAATAGGAATACATTTTAATTAATTTTATTTATAGGTATAATTCATGTAAAATGCCCAAACCCTAGATCTAGTCTAGAAATTAAAAACAGATTGTGAGAAATTGGTCATACTGAATTCGCAACCCTAGTTAGCTGATAACGCTGTGTAATATTTATTTTTCAAAGTATTCACATTATTCACATACAGTGATGGAGTCATGATAAATAATGATTAAAAATGGGTGTGTTCTTCTCTGTCTTGTAGGTATTTGGTCACAGTAAATCCAATGGTGAGCCAACCTGGGCATTGCTGCTAACTGTAGGAATCTGTGAAATTGGGATTCTTATCGGTTCTGTGGATGCGGTTGCTCCCATTCTTTCAATGTGAGTATGCACCTCGGCTGTCACTTCCTCACATCTCTCTCCCCTGGCCTCCATCAAACAACTGAAGGCCTGATTTACTGATTTTGTTTAAAAATTTTTTTTAATAAATTTAAATAAACATGCAATCTTGCTAACACCCACCAAAAAGATCAAATAGTATCCAGCTTAATGGGGCTCGTGTCTTTCAAAAGAACAAAATAGCACATTTGCTTTTGCATGTTTGCCATAATGAATATTCAGTTTGGGGCGGTTGATCTGACTTTAATGACAAAAGGTTGTATAATCTAATTATTAGTTCTATAATATAATTAATAATAAAATAAATAAACATGAGCCGGGTCTCAGTAACTCTTACTTAGAAATAGCAGTTCTATATAAATTTTAAGTCGTTTACGTTGCTTAATATTATATGGAATTATTAAATGCTTAATAGCATTTCAAGAAATTAAAAACGCTTTTGAAAAGCTTGTGGAGCTAAAACCCACTGCTAAACTATCAAGAATTTAGCCACAGGTAAATATATGTCTTTCAGAGGTTATTAAGGGATTTTGTAACACTTAACAATATACCGCACCCATAAATTGTGAATCCAGTGAGATTTGGTAAGTGCAGGTTTAAAATATAAGATTAAATGCTCCCACTGAACTTTGATGTAGAAATGATATACATGTTGTGCAGAAAGAGTATTCACTAGTGTGAAAACATTAATTCAACTTTTGTGTAATGGATTCCATTGTGAAGTTATCATGCATGCTTTTTGTGCTGTAGGTTTTTCTTGATGTGCTACCTCTTTGTAAACCTGGCCTGTGCTATCCAAACACTCTTGCGCACCCCGAACTGGAGACCAAGGTTTAAATTCTACCATTGGTATGTTACTCAAGAGGAAATTGTGCAATCAGAAAATATAAGTAAATGAAGTAATCAGGAGCTTACACATTTTGCCAGTTATGCAGTTATGTTGAAACCAGTCAAAACATCATAACTTTTTTAATAAAATTATTTTGATTTGATTATGCCACATTTTGTTTCAGTTTATAATCATCATATTTATACTACATGCATAACTCTGTATCCTCACATTTACTGTTGTAATGATGCAATGTAGTTATGGTAGAAATGATTTCATGAGTGGAATCAGAATACTCAGGACACAGCACACATACAGTGATGGTATAGCTTTAATTATTAAATGTTCCTGTAATCCAGCAGCATTTTAGGATTTTAGTTGTTTTGCTATTACATGAAATAATGTAAAATATTCTGCATCTAATCCCATAGGAGTCTTTCGGTCCTGGGCATGACTCTTTCTCTCTCTCTTATGTTTGTTTCATCCTGGTATTATGCCCTGGTGACCATACTGATTGCAGGATGCATATATAAATACATTGAATACAGAGGGTGAGTCACTTTCCCTTCAGTAATGTACTACATGCATGGTGGTGATCGTAATAATAATTCTACTGATAACATGAGGCAGTTATTTCCTTCATGTTAATTGTGTTTCTAAAATCACAGGGCAGAGAAGGAGTGGGGCGATGGAATCAGAGGGCTGTCCCTAAATGCTGCACAATATGCGCTTATCAAATTAGAAGAAGCACCGCCCCATACTAAGAACTGGAGGTAAACACAGAAGTAAAAGTCTGTCATGAAGGGGACAGACAGATGCAAGTGCAGGTTTACTGGTTTAATTAAAACCAAAGTAGCAACCAAAACGGCTATACTCAGAAAAAAAATGTGATTGGATTGGTAAACACGCAAACAAAGAAACCAGGAAATGCGAGGGAGGCAATTGGGGAAAAAGGGGAAAACATTAATCAAGACTCGCAGATAAAAAAGGCTTGACCTTGTCACAGACACAATGCTACACAAAATAACACTGAGAGTTATTTAAAGGCAGGACAGAATTTCATTAGTGATCAGGGGTAGTTCATGGCAGTGAAAGAGATGGGTGTAGAAGAAATGCAATTAGATAATTTCATCTAATATTTATTGCCTGTTCAATTTTTGTGCTCTTAAATACGGTATATTTTAGGCCCCAGCTCTTGGTGTTGCTGAATCTAGACTCTGATTTGGCAGTGAAGCATCCGCGACTACTCACTTTTACGTCTCAGTTGAAGGCTGGGAAAGGCCTGACGATTGCGTCTTCAGTGCTACAGGGAACCTATATGACCCGAAGTGCTGAGGCCAAACGTGCGGAAACAGTGAGTAGAAGAAAAGAACACTTCAAGCTCTTAAGCTGCTAAGTGTATTACAGTATTGGAAATGCCAGCATGATAGTAACTTTGTGAACATAATAGGCTGTTATAAATGATATAATTGTTAAAGATGATTGCTTGTTCATCTTCCACCATTTGTTAAATGAATAGATCTTCAATATTAGTTCATCTTTCTTTACAGAATGTCAAGGCGTCCATGTCTGCAGAGAAAACAAAGGGCTTCTGTCATGCTGTGGTGTGCTCTAACTTGAGAGATGGTTTCTCCAACTTGATCCAGTCAGCTGGTCTGGGAGGCATGAAGCAAAATGCGGTCTTGATGGCATGGCCCTGCAACTGGAGACAGGCTGAGGATTCAACCTCCTGGAAAAACTTTATAGGTAGGGATTGCTTTTTGAAATTTGCTGATAAATTAGTATGTCTAGAAACCTCCGGATGGTTTTTCCATTTCTCTCCAGTATGCCTGCTTTAAAGAATGTTAAGTTTACTTATCTTCTGACTCTGTTTATGATCATTCTTGTAAATCATATTCAAATTTGAAATTCATGGATCGATCGTATTTCTTTCCTGCCACAGAGACAGTGAGAGAGACGACTGCTGCACACCAGGCCTTGCTTGTGGCAAAGAACATTGATGTTTTTCCAAGCAACACAGATCGTCTGGCTGAGGGCACCATTGACGTGTGGTGGATTGTCCATGATGGAGGCCTGCTCATGCTGCTTCCATTCTTGCTCCGCCAGCACAAGGTACAAGATTGAGAAATGTCTATGGCTATTTTCATTGATGACTGGTTTTCAGACTCACACTGTTGCTTTCTTTAGGTGTGGAAAAAGTGTAAGATGCGGATCTTTACTGTGGCACAGCTGGATGATAACAGCATTCAGATGAAGAAGGATCTTCAGAGTTTTATGTATCAGCTCCGCCTTAATGCTGAAGTGGAGGTGGTGGAGATGGTAAGACATTAGTGTCCTTAGACACTGTTTTTTTTTTTATCCTTAAAAAAGTTTCTACTTGGAGAAAATCACAACTATAAATGTATGTATTTACATATCTCAGATATTGACACATACAAATGGATATACAAGTACATAAAAATGAAATATGTGATTTGCTACTATGTCATATAGTTAGAAATTCTTAGGAAGCTTAAAACAAACCACAACTGTTTACAATGAAAAAGAAAAGAAAAAGAAAAGGGGACCTTCATCAGTTATGCATGTGCATAATTTTGTGCTTAATTTGTGCATGTTCAAATTTCAACACAGAAATTGTTTTATTTTATTTTTTTTTTTATTCACTGTAACCCTGACCAGGATAAAGTGGTTACTGAAAGTGAAGTTACTGAATCTGCATACATTTAGACCCCCTCCTAACCATGTTTATGTAGAAATCCCAGTAATTAAGATAAAACAATTTTCACCTCTGCCACAGTTGTGGTTGTTATTATTATTATTATTATTATTATTATTATTATTACAATTTTATTACAACAACAATAATGATATCTTTTTATTTACATAGCACCTTTCATACATATCACCTCATATACATTTAAAATTCAGCTCAAAGTGCTGTGTGAAATAAAAGCTGAAAGAAACAAAATGTACTAAAAATATGCAAATAATAAAAGCTATTTAATGAGGAGAAAAAAAGGTTTTTACTTCTTTTTTTCCAGCTTGTGATTGATGGAGCATCTGATAAATGTTCTTGATATTTGGCACATAAAAACAAATGGCTGCTTAACCACACTCCACAACTTCACTTTCTTTTGTAAACTGTAAATAATAATTTTTGTTTAGGCTATTTTTTATATCAGTATATCTACCTCATTTTTAAAGTTATCTACCAGAGCCTTTTCACATACGTCATGTTATTTACTACAAGTAAGCTGCTAGGACTTTCAAAAATGAGGTTGTTAACATATTTAATTAATTCAAAGATGACTAGTCACAAGCAGGACAAAAAACAATTTATGTGATTTATGTTTAAAGCATTATGCTTAATATATACAATGGATTAAAAAAAACACTGTGTTGTTAATAAGTTGTGACTTGAAGGAAACCTGCTGGTATATGCTGTTTCATTATTATTTGTGAGATGCTGGGTGTGACAGCCCCCTTATACTTTGCACTGTCTTTGATATTTAGCATGAGAGTGATATCTCAGCCTTTACCTACGAGAAGACCTTAGTTATGGAGCAGCGTTCTCAAATGCTAAAACAGATGCAGCTGTCTAAAACCGAGAGGGAAAGAGAGGTAATAACAGCCCGATTATGCAATTTCTAACACTGACAGTTGGTCATCATTCTTTCAGAGGGTTTTGACTGAATGTACACTATTAAATGTAGATGAAACTGTTATTATACATGTGCATACATCAAACATCCATGATTAATTCCATCCAAATAAATATATGTATATCTTGAGACATGGTGCAGTAATCATATTGAAAAATGAAAACCTATCTGTAAAACACTTATCTTATCTTATGTATTTTTAAATAAGGAATATATCAAGTTTAGATATAAACAGGTGGACATTGTCCTGTTAGTAAGAATAGTAAAAATAGTTGATAATACATGTTTTTGGTAGAGGTAACAAAACATGTCTCTGATGCCCTTTTGCTATGTATATATGCTCTGTGGTTATTTCCAGATTCAAAGCATTGCAGATGGATCTAGGAGCTCCATTAAAAGAAAGAACCACACAAAGGGCCTGTCTCCCAACACTTTACAAGTGCCTCGCATGGATGACCTAGAACATGAGGTATTCTCAGTTTTCTTTCACTTACCCATTCCATTGTAAATGAAGAATGTGTACTACATATCATAGCTGACAATTTAACGTTAGCAAAATTATGTTTCTTTTAAAAATTGTATCTCTTTTTTTTGGTGATCTGAGAATGTTGTTGCCTAATATTTATAAATGTTCTTACACCATTGCTGCAAAACATTTAGTTTTTAGCATTTTATATGCACTTTATAAGTTAGAAGAAACATGGCTATTTCTAAATCTGTACTGTGACTATTAAGCATTGTGTTTATTATGGCTGCTCACCGAAGCCATAATTAAGCTCATTGTAAAAGTAGAAGCACTCCTGTCGTACACAGAAATCCTTTCCATTCACATCTGTCTGTATCATGTTATAGTAAGGCTTGTGTCTGTCCCTGATAAACATTTCAGTTGTTAATCCTACAGGCTCACATGTTTCATGAAAGGAATTCTAAGTGCCATGGTGGCCATGAAGGAAGGAACAGCCCTGACTCTCATCAAATCCACATGACCTGGACCAAAGAGAAATTTGCTGCTGAGAGGCACCGTCACCGTGAGGCTGGAGCATGCGTACGGGACATATTCAACATGAAACCGTAAGTAGTACACAGACTGACATGAGAATACAACAGGAGACATTTATTTAGCTATCTTTAGTATTTTAAGTAAACATCAATAAATGCAACATATAAAGGAACATACTGCTTTTTATCATAAAAAATATCTAAAACCACATTTTTTCCCACATTTCTTTTCCAGAGAGTGGGAGAACCTGTAAGTCTTATTTAATTTTGTTTAAGCAAATCTTTGTTTGGAAATACTTTAACTTCATGTTTGCTAGAAGGCTTGGCAGAAGCAACAAATTCATTTCCAAAAAGTAGTGACAGAATGCACAACATAAACCTGGCTGGTGTGAGCTCAGTGGAGAAAAGGGTTAGAAGGGTTCTTATCTCTTAAAGAAAACACTGAGCAGTTTTGGAAACAGAACCAGCATATGGGTGCACGCTGATATTGTATGCTCAGCAATTGTGTGTGTTCAGTTGGTATGACTTAAAAGGAAACAAAGTTTAAATATAAAATCTTTGGTGTATGTGTGTGTGTGTGTGTTTGTGTTATAGAAACCAGTCCAATGTCAGAAGAATGCACACTGCAGTGAAATTAAATGAAGCTGTGGTCAACAAATCCCAGAATGCCCACCTTGTCTTACTCAATATGCCTGGACCACCTAAAAACAAGGGTGGTGATGAGAACTGTATCCTTCTTCGATTCAGATGCTTTTTAATCAAGTTTAGTACTGATTACTTTATAGTATAAAAATGTTTAGTAGATTCTAACAGCTTCAGTTTTGTGAGCTTCAGAGTGACTTAATTTCAAAGGTTTTGTCAGTATTAACTTATATTCACTGCTTAAGCTGATTTTCTGGAGGGTCTGAACAAATTTTTTAAATTACCTACATGTTCACTACTGTGAGGTTGCCAGATCAATATATTAACATCTTTATGTTTTAATATTGCCCAAAATTTAATTCAATAACATTTTATTCACTGTGGTCAGAATCACATGTAACAGAGACACACCTCTATTTTTGGCAAACTTCACCTTATATAACTGTCTGAGAAGCTCTTAAGTCAACTTTTAAATTCCTTGATAAATCAGCTTGTTGACTCAAAATATTACTTTTTTATGGGTAGAATGAACATGTCTTCATTTACAATTATCAAAACCTTAAACTCATGGAACCCTGTCAGTGGCTCCAAAAATTACATTCCTTACTCTTGTAGCTACATACATTTCCTCTTTGTTTCACTGAAATTACTAAATTATTGCTAGTAGTTACTCAAAATACACATTCAGTTGGTTTAATGGGTTAATGAAAAAGGTTAAATTGTTATTAATGTGCAGTAAATAATTGCTTATATTGTAACTGATGCTCTGTAGCATTTACTCCTTGACAGGAATGACCCAGACATGGAATTTTTGGAGGTGTTAATGGAAGGGTTGGAGCGGGTTCTGCTAGTACGAGGTGGAGGAAGAGAGGTCATCACCATCTACTCATAGTTCACAGTGGAAATAACTAGCTCTCAGGGAAGGTTTTTAAAAAAAGGCAATAAAATATTTTAACCACACTGGTACCTATATAAAAATGTCTCATTTGGTCAAACATTTCCTATCTTAAGAAACTTTTTTTATATATATATTTTGATAGTACCTAAAATATAAATACAGTGTAAATGTTCATATTTTATGCAAATTATTGGCATTGGTTTCACAACGGCCCTTCCACGCACAATTTCATCCCAATGTTAATATCCGAGTTTCAGTTTGGTCCTAATATGTTTTAGGAAGGTGTCTCTTTAAACTGCTAGTGCCTACTTTGCTGCATACTGTTCACATTATACGATTTCATACCACAATAAAGGTATAATAATATGGCACTGATAATCTAAGCTTTAAAAAGCCCATCTGTTCTACAATCACATATTACAAATATATTGCATCTAATATGGTGCAACTCATGGAGCAAGCTCAAAACAACATCATTTTCCAGAATATATATGTTTCTCTGATTCTCACTATGGCAGAAAGGATGTGTTTACTTTTGACATATAAAATACCAACTGCCAAATGATTTATTCATCAATAAAATGCAGATTTGACATTTATAAGATTTTTAAAAATCCCCCTGAAAGCAGAATATGACATTTTAACAAAAGGCTTAACTGGGAATACCAAATAATATCAAAACCCTAAATCTGTGGGGGCTGGCACTATATATTAATATTATATATTAAACTTTGTTAAATTACATTATTATAATTCTTTATTATGTTATATTGTGTGTGCTGTAAGACAATAATTGGTGTTGTCATTTAAAGTGTTTGTGTTTTTTCATTCCTCCATGTAATATGCTGCTATTTTCATAGGAAAGTGTTTGTTCCTATTGGATCTTGAAGGCTGCCATTTCCTCACAAGACGAACTTCATTATACAATTCATTTAAACCACAAAATAGGTTGTTGTGGGAGATTCAGCATGATAAATGGTAAATGGCGCACTAATATAGCGCTTTTATCCAAAGCGCTGAAAACATATATATGATGAAAACGTATATATAACCTCATTCAGTCACAATTTAGAAGAACAAGATATTTGTAACTAGTTTAACTAATAGATAAATATGTACATAGAGAAATCTGTAGAAATATGTACATAGTTGAGGCATCAATTAACTTAAAAGAAAATGTATTGCTTGATTTCATAACAGGTGGCCTTCAAGCGATTCCTGTATTCATTCTTAGTCAGACAGTACTGTTTTATTAATTTGTTTAGTGAACATTGTGTAAGTTAGCTGTTAATTATATTTGCACTCATCACATTGGCTGTCTATTTTCAGTTTAATTAAACCTCTGTTTGGATTTTTCTTGCTTTCTTTACATTTTTAATTACATACCAAACATAAGAAGATGAATTTATGTTAATTATTTTTTTTCTCCCAATAAACTTTGTTTTATTTAATTGTCTGTCTTCTGCATTCTTTTCAGTAATCCAGGTCACAAGGTAGTCCAGCTAATGTCTATAGGAAATAGTATTTACACTGTAGCTGCAAGTGAAGGAGGGATGAATGAAAATAAGTAATGAAGGGAAGAAGAGAACGGCAGAAAGGAGGAGAGAAAAAGAAAGAATCTCTGGAAAAATAAAGAGAGAACGAGAGTCATTGTGGGAGGGAAAAGGTATAAAAGGGAGAAGAAATAAAGAATGAAAAAGTGACATAAAAAGAGGGGATTTTTTAAGCTACCCAAATGAGGTCAAGGTGACTAGGCACTAAGAAAGGAAGTGGGAACACCCCAAGGAAACCATACTGGCGGTCTAGAATGATTCAAATCCTTATTAAAACGTTTCACCAGGTATTACATTTCTTCTCTGATCTTTCCAAAAACAGAAAAATGTATATGTTTGACAGGGAAATGATTGCGTCTATTCAAGCTAAGTATATGTGAATTGTTCTTAACTCATGTTCTGTTATAAACAGTCCTCTACTGATACAGCTATATGTGGATCACTGTGCCTTTCCTCTATGTAGCTTTCATTTGAAGGTAATGGTAGATCATTTATCTGTGCATCCAGCCTTGTGATGGACTCTTGAACAAATAAATCATGTCAATCAAGCAAAACATCAGTGTTAAACAAGACAAAGAACATAAATAGTAATGCTTATCTTCACAGCACAAGGGCAGCACCTCTAGCCTTGAGTCTCTCTCTCATCACAACATTAAGCCGGTGTTGAGTGTGACGCAGTGACGAACGCACACAATTAATTATGTACACCATTTCTTTAGTTATGTTGTCACATCAGTGTCTACATTAAAGTATTATAGCATGACATTAAAATGTAACATTGTAAAGGATATTAAGCCAATTTCATTTATAGGCTGTAGCTCCAAATGTGGAGTAATAGTAAAATTTCTAAAATTAAGTGACATTAATCATTGAGTTATACAGCATTAGTAGTTTGTTAGTCTTAATTAAGAAAGAGCTTGTGCTGGTACATAAAACATTATTTGTTACATGTGGTTTAATTCTGTGCTTTGACCAGCATAATTTAGTATACTGTAAATAAGAAAGTAAATATACACAGTATTCAGACAAAGAGGTGTCTGTAATCGAGGTTGTGCCACAGTTTCGAGAAAAATTAGTCCACTAAGAAAAACATTTAATCAGTCAACAATGTACTATGCTTTTCCTAGACAGGATTTAGACATGTAACGATATATTCGTCGGGGCACAGGGGCGGCTGTGGCTCAGTTGGTAGAGCGGGTTGTCCACTAATCCACTAATCGTGGGGTTGGTGGTTCGAATCCCGGCCCGGGTGATCCCATGCCGAAGTGTCCTTGGGCAAGACACTGAACCCTAAGTTGCCCCCGATGGCAAGCTGGCAGCTTGCATGGCAGCTCTGCTACCATTGGTGTATGAGTGTTCTCTCATTTGTAAGTCACATTGGATAAAAGTGTCTATATAATATATATTCAATTTAATTGTCAAAAAACTAAGACAATTAACAGTATGTTAGGTGTATACATCCAAATGAAAGCTATAAGATAGGGATTATTTACATATAAACGTACTGATGCTTTACCTTTGCATTTCAAATATAGTCAACCTATTACATTATCTTGAACGTTGTGATAACTGCTGCCTTCTAATACAACTAATACATTCTTTTCTTGAATAAATTCCTTTTATTTAACCAGAAATGTAAATTGAATGTTTTTCCAGCTTTATTTAACATTAACAAGTCAGCAGTTCATACACACAAGGCATACTGATGAAAATTAATACTAACTTTCACATACATTCTAAATGCCCACACATACTGTATACACACATGCACACACACACACACACACACACACACACACACACACACACACACACACACACACACACAGAAACAGAAGAAGGTGTCTTTCGGAAAATAAAATGAAAGCAGCATAAAATAAAACAATTTACTTAGATAGATAATTAGAGTGTCTGCTTGCAGAGAATTCAGAATATTGAGAGATTAAAAAAATTCCACAGTGACATTCATCACACCACAGGTTTAGATGAAGAAGAACGTCTTTCTCTTCTTGGCTTTCTCTTGCTACTCTGATGCCTGTGCGACACAAGAGATCAGTTCTTATCAATTTATCTCTAGAAAATCAAGTGAGATATAATGTATAATTGTTTTATGGATCACATTTATAAATAGATTAAGTTTATAACTGTAGATAGGCTTGAAATAATCACTGAGTATTGTTGAACAACATGTTAGTTTAATGCTAGTTTAATTTCTCAGTAACTGGACTCTAATATGAGAAATGCCTTTAATCCAAGTGCCTTGACGTCAATGAGATCAGCTAATACCTTAGTTAATATTTCAGTTAATATTACATCGAACAATCATGCATTTAAGATGTTTAATATACCAGTTCATATTTTACACTATTTTCTTATAGCAATATGAAATAGTGTAAGTATTGGTTAACCCTTACCTTGGGAGATGCTTGGTTCCTGAGATACTTGACAGAATCAAGAACAATAGTCCAATAAATGCAGCCATTGCGATCCAGAATATTATAACAATACAATCTAAAATAAATCAGAGAACAGGCTTCTATGTTGCATGTTGTGATAAATTTTATGATCAAAAGCATTGTTCATGTGTGTCCATTTCATACACAAGACAAACTAACATCTGTTGTAGTTGAGTTTACTCGCATCCACAGCTACAGGATCGATGTAATCATAATAATATTCATATGTCAATTCATACGATGAAGAGTTAGTGGACTTCTCCATTGTCACTGGCTTCACTGAAAGAGTAACTCAGAAACATCTACATGCTGTGTTGTTCCATTAAAACCTCCACCCATGAAACCACCAGCGGACTGCACGGACACGGGTGAAGGACATGAACTAGGCATGAAAGATTGACACAACTCCCAAAAGATTGCCATTTGTGTTAATTGCTTTCTATGTGTGAGCTCAAGCATATGCAGTATACAATATATGTATAACAATATGATGATTTTGAACAAAAATGTTGATTTTCAGATTTCATGAATTGGGAATTGAAAGTCAGCTCTTTGAAGTTGAATTACTATAAATGATATTCAGATATTCCATTGTTATTGGCTTGTTATTTAAGAGCAAATGCTCTATATTTGTATTGTTTTGGTGACTGGTGGTTTTTAAAATAGGGGAAACATTGTTACCTGTTTTTGAAGTATACGCAAGTATATGTCTAGGTTTGTTCTGTTTTATCTGTTTCATCTGTTGGTCTAAATTCTGTAATTCCCCTAAACTGCTAACTACGTAGCTCAATTTCACTGAAGAAGGTAATGACATATATAGCTAGACCTATAAACAAACAAACAAACAAACAAACACTTAATTTCAAAGGTGGGCGGCTGTGGCTCAGTCTGTAGAGCGGGTTGTCCACTAATCGTAGGGTTGGTGGTTCGAATCCCGGCCCGGGTGATCCCATGCCGAAGTGTCCTTGGGCAAAGCACTTAACCCTAAGTTGCCCCCGATGGCAAGCTAGCACTTTGAATGGCAGCTCTGCTACCATTGGTGTGTGAGTGTGTCTCATTTGTAAGTCGCTTTGGATAAAAGTGTCTGCTAAATATGTAAACAAACAGGCAAAAAAAACCCAAGTAAATAATCAAACAGAACTTTATTCTTACAACTTATTTACCATATTTATGGTTACATCAATTACAATGAGAAAATAACAATACATATTAGTTGTATAAAACTGTTGAGTCGGTGTTCTCTGTTTTTTTTTTTTTTTTTATTTTATGGGAAGCCAGGATTCCCATATAGTCTTAAAGCAACTGCCACTAGTTTTCTTATAATATTGCTCTTAATTACACTTGTACACCTTTAATAATTTAATTTACCATACTCATGGCCCAACTTAACAGGCCTAACAGTTGACTTCCATAAATGAATATTGTCTATAAGATAAATACGGAGTAAAGTTGACTATCAGTAAAGCTATTTAATTACATATTGTGTGACTAAGATGTAGAGATGTATTAAATGGCACCGTTAGATCTCACTGCCTGTACTGTATTAGTTTTTGGAGAAGAGAATCAAGAAACATATTGTGTGGTATCAGTTGTTAATTCACTCTGTCACTCCTAACACAAACAAACTGCATCAAGCTAGACGTAAACACTTTTCGAATTGTCCACTGGGTGGCGATGATGAACGTTTTCTTGGGTTTGTGAAAGAGAAGGAAAGAAGAAAATCAACAACAACGTCGCGACTAGACACTTCCCCTAGACACTTGAGAGGGTGGGGGTTGGGCAGTTCTTCCGCGCCACTAGGGCGGTAAAGGAAGGGATTAAGGGAAGAGAACATAGCGGGCTTTGTACTGGATTAGGACAAGCCCTATATTTGAAACTGTGTGCCGCCCTATCGCATGTCGTCGCAAACTTGTCCCCCCCCCCCTTCTGCGATTGTTTGTAATTTGAAGTGTCATTTTCATCTACACATTCATCCATGCTTCTGATTTACGGTTTTTAATTTAATATAACGTGTAGTATTATTTTACCGATTGTTTTTAAATAGTTTAATGACGTGTGCAGTTTTATACTGTTGACTTGTGCTGAGTAAACACACAGTGCTAAAAGTTGCGTTCTTGGCACGTGAAGCGCTTCTGCCATCAGAGAGGACTGACGCTCTTCACGTGAGCTCGCCATGGCGGAAGGACCCTCACATAACCCGAGCGCTTTTACCTCCAGGGTGAAGAAAACAAATGTGGCAGCGAGTTCGCGTCGAAGCAGTCGACAAAGCCACAAGAGAGACCTTCACAGTCGGGTATGTGTCCATGTGTCATATCCGGGAAAAGTTCTCGGTTCGGCCTTTACAGAACCAACGGTCGGTCCTGTTGAGCAGTTTGCTCATTATAGCACGTTATTCCGCCCGCTTTTCGTTGTTTCCCCACACCCGTTTTCAGACACACTCTGACCTGCACAGTCAAAGTTCATAAGTTCAGGAAGTTGCTTCTTCTTAACACGACCCCGTTTTTGATCAGTTTAAATCTCCAAGGCAACCGTGACCAAAACAAAGCTCGTCTCCATGGTGCGCGTGGTTGTGTATTCAGTGCCATTTGTTATTGGAGTTGAATCCGCTCCCATTCTGATGAATAATGTGGATTATTTTGGATCGGGTTCATGTTTGAGTCGATATCACTGTGTGGACCTGACTCCAGAGTTTGGGGTTCCACGTGTTCCAACCTTCTAATGTCAAATCTTTAATCCAGACTCGGGTTAAGAGGAAATCGATGTGTTTTAGCATAAACTTCAACACAACACTCTTACACGAACTTTATTTATAGACTGCACCTGATTCACATGAATCTGCTCTAGAACACATTCACATCCACTAATCCACTAATCGTAGGGTTGGTGGTTCGAATCCCGGCCCGGGTGATCTCATGCCGAAGTGTCCTTGGGCAAGACACTGAACCCTAAGTTGCCCCCAATGGCAAGCTAGCACCTTGCATGGCAGCTCTGCTACCATTGGTGTGTGAGTGTGTCTCATTTGTAAGTCGCTTTGGATAAAAGCGTCTGCTAAATGAATAAATGTAAATGTAAAATCAAGAAGTCATTAAAGCTATTAAACAGCTCAAAGGCGATGTTGTGTGACTAAGGACTATCTGAAATGGCAGTACATGTCAATTATGATGATGCATTATATGTTTAAATTTGCACTGAAGAGCTCGGGTACTGAAACCTTTTGTGTTCTCTTGCTAGCTATTTAATGCTGTTTTCCTTAAATACTGCCTTTGCTAAAAAAAAAAAAAAATGTCTATGCTTGCAGGTTGTTCTGGAGAAAGTTCTGGGTATCACCACAATCAGCAACAGTGGTTTGGCCTGTGACCCTAATACAAGCACTGTAGCATACCCTGCAGGGTAAGATTAAAACTGATATGTCGGGGCCAGGGTTCGAGTCCCGCCAGGGCCATGTGTGTGCGGAGTTTGCATGTTCTCCCTGTGTGTCGGGGGTTTCCTCCGGGTACTCCGGTTTCCTCCCCCAGTCCAAAGACATGCATGGTAGGCTGATTGGCGTGTCTAAAGTGTCCGTAGTGTATGAATGTGAGTGTGTATGTGATTGTGCCCTGCGATGGACTGGCACCCTGTCCAGGGTGTACCCCGCCTTGTGCCTGATGCCTCCTGGGATAGGCTCCAGGTTCCCCGTGACCCTGAAAAGGAGTAAGCGGTTGAAGATGGATGGATGGATGGATGTCTTAAATTACACCTAATGCAATGGTTCTCAATAGGGGGGAGGGGAGAGAGAAGAAATTGGAAGGGGGTGTGAATTGTTTCAAAGAAAAAAAAAACCAGACAGGGCATCATTTGGGTCCTCTGTGGATTTTTTTTTCAAATAGAATGTACATAAATGGAAAAACCCAGCATTCTCTCTCCCTCTGTATTTGATTTGTGCTGGGGAGAGGCGGAGCTTAGCCTGCCTTTTATCTAGGTGTCAGTGCAGACTAGTGTTGCCAATTTAGCAACTTAAGACCCTCTTAGCACCTACCGACATTTTGGACAAACCGTAGCAACTTTCCTGCAAGCACAAGTCTTGCTTTCCCGCTGCACTCACACCTTTCTCTGCATCTGCTCTGATCAGTGAGTGTGTGAGAGCTGGAGCAGCACATCCCGGTGATCACATGGCAGCTGACATAGATGTGAATGTAAAAAGAAGCAAGTGCAGGTGTCCCACTGATTGATTTAACAATGTCATGCATAACAAGACACCCTTCGTCCCAATTTACATCATTCATATGTGAATGTTTTTAGAATGCAAGACGAATGTAATGCAACATGTTTTTATTACATGTAAAATAGTCCACGTTATTACAGCCTAGTTCTCTTGTTCAAAGTAGTTCTAGTGTTCAGAAACATTTTTGATAATTAATGTTCAATACTTATCCGTTATATAGTTTTATAAAAGTTATTTTAAAAAATTATAAAAGATATGAAAAGTAATTAAAAAGTTGAAAAACTTACAATATCTATCTCTATCTATCTATCTATCTATCTATCTATCTATCTATCTATCTATCTATCTATCTATCTATCAAAAACAGATTATAGATTAGGTTATATACAGATGATCATTATACCCGGTCTCCTCCAATATGGGGCAGGGGGGTTAGGCTCAGAGAACCTCTGACGGAATGCCTAAGTTTAGTGATTGGTGTAACTAGATCTAATTAACTTTATTTTAACAATATTTTTCTGTTTCAGATGTGTCATCGTGCTCCTGAATTCAAAGACTAACAAGCAAAGCCACATTTTTAATACATCCAGGTATGTGAACAATTGAATCTGAATTAGTAGAGTTATTTGATAAGTTTAGGATTTTCAAAGAAATGTCTGAACATTTCGTACAAAAGTCTTATTTCTGAAATGTAGTACTTGTATTGAAGTTGGCTCTTGACAGAGCTGTATGTTTGGGATTGCACCTGCCTCGCATAATAGGTAGTTGCTTTGGAGAAATGCGACTGGAATAAAGGTTGCTATCTAATGACATTAAGCCAATCTTTGTTTCTTTAGAGTGTGTTTTTATTTAGATTTTAATCGTATAATGTACTGTGATCAATGTTGACTCTTATGCAAAGAAAACCTTATGCTTGGCCAAAAATTTTGTTTCTGAATTAAAATGCTAGTGATGTGTAGAGTTTAAATTTCTTAGCTTTTTGTATCATGCATAAACCGTATGCACTAGTTTTGTTTTTATAATTTTGATGCTTTATTGAAAAGCAATGTGAGGAGGTTGTGTATGCATATAAGTATAGGCAGGTGTCTCCTGTAGTTCATTAGTCAATAGTTAAAATAAATCATCTGGAAATAAATTAACAATGTTTAAAAAAACAAACAAACAAAAAACTGTATAAATGTATCTTCAGTCTCTGCGTTATCCTGGTCAGGGCTAAGGTTACAAATTATATAAATATAACCAAAAATATAACAATTCTGTAAACAAGGATTGTGTATAGTTAAATGAAAAAAATGGAATACAAATTGTTTTATGTTTAAAAAAAATCCTTTGGCTAGAGGTGAGGTTGAGGGTCCTTGTTTAGTAGTTCTTACTAATTTAGCAATATTTTGTATTTATTCCACAGAAAAACCTTCAGTGCATTGGCGTTCTCACAAAATGGAAAATATTTGGTCACTGGTGAGGTAAGTGGCTGTAATTTTTTCAGAAATAGACACAAGCCTTCTTTTAATTGTCTTTGAAAGGATTTTAAAATAATTTTTTTTGTCTTTATTTAAATAACTGTTCATTGTGTATTATAGTGTAATTCAGTCATTACTTACTGTTGACTGATTTGTAATCTTTGTCATTTCATTACTCTTACATCTGTCTGAGCAGAGTGGACATATGCCCTGCGTGAGAGTGTGGGATGTGGCAGAATGTACTCAGGTGGCAGAGGTCCAATGCCACAAGTATGGAGTTGCCTGTGTTGCTTTTTCTACTAATGGCAACTACATTGTGTCTGTGGGATTTCAGCATGATAGGACTGTCAGTGTCTGGGAGTGGAAGGTAGGATTAGTAATGATTTCTTACAAACTTAAATTTCACAACTGGTCCACTTGTCACCATTTTTTTTTTATTTTGCAAAGGAAGTGGAATATTTTTCTTATGGATGCAAGAGATATATTTAATATAATTTACATTTGTATTCCTTTCTTCAAAATGTATGGGTCTTTTTAGTTACGAGTAACATTGTTTTTATTAAATTGTGTTTTTCTTTTATTATTTCTTTAACTACATTTTGAGAAATTTCTGACTATGACTGCATTCATTGTAGTTCTGTACCTGTAATAGCTAGGAGACTTCTGCTGTTTCTTGCTGTAAATGATTACTGTTTTCTTTTACAGAGAGGGAGTGTTATTGCAGCCAATAAAGTGTCAAGTCGTGTGCTGGCTGTCTCCTTTTCGGAGGACAGTAGCTACTTTGTCACCGCAGGAAACAGACATGTGAAGTTCTGGTATTTGGATGCCTCCAAGGATAAACGTGTAAGAAGAGTAATTTTTTTGTTAAATTAATGAATTCTTTGGTAAATGGCTGTCATAAGTGGAGGAATAGAGGCATTTATTATTACAGTATGTATTATTCTGTAATGACTGGCAACCTTTATAATACTCCTGTGATCTGATATGAATTGATACTGACTCTACAGAATTTAGTAGACAGATATAGAAAGTCCTTTCTTTGTCCTTTATTTTTAATGTGTGGTAATGTTTCAAAGACACATTGCCACACTACTATTCCTGACATATTTGTACTAAATTATAATGCCATTTGAGTCCGTAGATGAACACAGTATATCAGTTTGGCAAATTCAATGTTCCGCTCATTTCCATTTAGGCCTCGCACACTGGTTTCTTTCTTCCTGTTGTTCTGATTTTGTAGACAAATGCCATCTATGATTTAAAACAAGGATTTTTATGTTTCTCTTTACAAAATATGGTCATATATTACTTCACATTCCTATAATTATAAAATTTACCACCAGAGTTGAGAATGTTTGCAGTAGAAGTGTTTATTCTATATTTTGCATTGGTCTGCTTGTAGGTAAACAGTACAGTGCCCCTGATTGGTCGATCAGGTTTGCTAGGAGAACATCAGAATAGTGAATTCTGTGATTTGGCATGTGGTCGTGGCACTATGTCGAGCAGTACCTACTGTATAACCCATACTGGTCTGCTGTGCCAATTCAACAGCAACCGGCAGCTGGATTTATGGGTTGACCTCAAAGTAAGTTACATTGTACAGAAAATCCTCACCATTATGACTGAAACACAGTTCAGATATATGACATTAGCCAATGTGACCGTATTGCATAATAACACCTCATTGCAGTCTGTCTAAAAGTAATCCTTTGAAGTTGCACATTATTTCTGTCTTTATGGTTTCTCTTGCAGACCTTTTCAGCACACTGTCTATATGTGAGTGAAGCATTCATTTTTTGTGGCTGTGCAGATGGTACTGTGCGAGTATTTCACCCACAAAACCTGCATTACGTCACCACACTTACCCGGCCCCACTGTCTAGGAGTGGATATCTCTCAGGGCATGCAGCCTCAGTAAGAGTCTTCCTTCAGAGTGTATAGATCAAACATATATGTTCTAGCTATTCTATAGCTGCTCTAGCTTTTAAATAGACCTGTAATTGTAGCTAGGACTAGGACATCTGTCTAGTATTTCCCCTAGATTATTCTTCAGATTGGGATTCAATTTACTTCATAAGTGGGAAATAGGGGAGCAGAACTATGCATTTGAATTGTAAAGTGGGGGACAAACATAGATACCTCCATATTTATTTTTTGTAAGCAACAATTCAGCCAGCTAACTGTGATGAGTGATTTATATTTACCTCCTCAAAACAGTGAACCGTATAGTCAATGTTATAGGTTTAACAAGCTAATATGTCTCTATATTGATTGATCTAAAGCAAATACTAGTATATACAGTATGTCATTAAAGGTAAGAAGCGCTATTTTGTTTATGGCTGATGCTGTCCACGATCATGTTGATTTGTTGTCACTTGTTACATTCCAAGCTGGAATTTTTTTTTAAATTTATCCCCCCCGGTTGAGGGCTGAGAATGATGAACTACGAATTTTAGTCGAATGTAGCAAGATTGCTAGCTTCATACTACCCCTGGCAAAAATTATGGAATCACCACATGTAGAGGATGTTCACCCAGATTTTCTACTTCATAGCAAATAAACAAGTCGCAGATATGACAAACACTTTTTGTTTAATAGCTGAACATTCTGGCTTCGTAAAACATATCTCAAGCAAATTTAATTATTTTAACTAATGGCATATTTTCCCCCCAAATAGAGAAGTAAAAAAGTAGAGTAGAACAAATTATGCAATCACTCAATGTTGAGGAACAAATACACCACTGATCACTAGGGGTCTGCGGAAACACTGCACTAGATGGTAGAGTGCATAGTGTAAATGTACAGTACATTATTTGGGACACAACTTTAGTATTTACTCTCCGAATTGTTTTCGGATTAGAAGTAAAGTAGTGAGTAAATGTACTGCACTTACCTACTAATTGATAATGAGATTCATTGACAACAATTTTCACAATCGATTATCAATTTTATTGATTAGTTGTTGGAGCTCTAGTATGTTTTACAAAGCCAAAACAAAAATTGTTTTCATATGTGATTTGTCTGTTTGCTGCAAAGTAAAACAGCCAGGTGAACATCCTCTACGTGTGGTGAATCCATAATTTTTTCCAAGGGTAGTAGCTTACCAAGCACCACATAAAGCAGTTTTGTGTCTCTTGACTGATTATGGCAAACATTTCAATATGTTTCCTTGTACTACTTGATAAAACTTATGTATTCATAACTGTCATTTAATGAGTCATAATAGTTAAAATCATATACATAGACTAAATATAAAAGACTAAAATAAATACATTTACATTTTTTACAGTCATTGATAACTTAATTTTAGTTTATAATTTGTCATTTGAAGACCTGTTGCACATGATTGTAAGAGATGGGTTCAAATGTGTAATTTTAATTTGACGCTGATCCTTTTCCATTACTCACATATAGGCATGAGGCAGAGTATCCAGATACTTTGGCCCTGACACATGACCCTGTGACCGGTAATCTGACGTGTGTATATAATGACCACAGTGTGTATGTTTGGAATGTGCGTGATTTCAACAATGTATGGAAAGTCTACTCTTCCCTGTACCATAGTGCTTGCGTCTGGAGTGTTGAGGTATATTTTATTTTAAATTAATGCAGGTCAACACACACATTTCTTTTTTTTTTTTATGCAATTATCATACTTATGTGATTTTCAAATACTCTTAGAATGTATTGATGTTTTTTATTTAAAGTTATTACATTTGATTAAAAACTTTAACTGTTCTTTGAAAATGTATTATGTACTGTCACAGTTTCTATACATACAAATTTCCCTTTTAGACATGCCCTGAGTTGGAAGATTCACCTGCAGCATTGTTGCCAGGATCTTTCCTTACGTGTTCATCTGACAACACCATTCGTCTTTGGAACAGTGATTTTCAGCAAGGCCACTACCAAAGCGCTAACCTCTATAGTCAGGTAAGTACACTGTGGTCTTACGTGGAGTTCCTTAAGACAGTGGACAATTACCAGGTAATGTAATGTATGCAATACATTCTCACTGCATATATGTGTGTTCATTGAAGGACTTGGTGAAGATTGTGTATGTGGATAACAACACTGGGCACCTTAAGGCCCCGCCAGATAAAGTAGAGGGCAGCCAAGATGGCAAATTTGGAATCAGAGTCCTAGGAATCAGCCCTGATGGCCAGCACCTGGCAGCTGGAGATCGTAGTGGAAACCTACGGTGAGACATGTACTGTATTTGGGTAATAATACAAGCTAGGCCTTTGTGAATATTTGCTATCTTCGTCATCTGGTCAGTGTGTTTGACATATGGAGGCATAGTTTGTAACAGTTTAACAAGGACATTGAGCTAGTAAATTATTGAAATTTGTTTAAAATAATATAATAAAATAAATGATAACTATTTATTCATCTCTCTCAGGATCTATGGACTTCAGTCTATGGATGAACTTCTGAAAATTGAGGCCCATGATTCTGAGATTTTATGTCTGGCCTTCTCTCCCACTGAGACTGGTAAATTATTTTTTAGTTTACAACAACATTCAGTAGAGTTCAATTATGCAGCAGACCAAGCATGTTTTCTGGTGGGAAAGGTAAAACTCATTTAACCAAACTAGGATTGTGTAATTGCTTTAACATTACGGACAAGTCTATTCCTTCTTTAAGAACCCATTAAGCTGTACAAAACTTGGATTGGATCCTTTATGAACATTGTCCAAAAATACACAAATAAGAACCTTAAAAGAAATGAATGTTTACATTTTTATTTCGATTACCAAAACATTTGATCAATTTGCCAGAGCAGGGTTGTGCTGGTAAAGGAATCTGTATAAGTAACCATTACAAATAGTGGTAAACATCAGGGGATGGGATAAAACCTACACATTTTAGTTCCAGACATTACAAGCATTCCACTGTTATAGAGGTTAGCAATATTGGAGTACTGCTTTCTCACTGGGACCTTATTCTGTTAGTTGAATATTTCAAGGACTGCTTTCCTGTTTCCTGTCTGCTAAAACAGGTAGTAAGTTTTTTGTTTTGAGTCAGTTAATGTTGCTCGTCTGTTCTCTGTTTTGGCATTGGGAAAATGCCTTGTCATTTGATGTACCTGTGGTTGTTTTGACCACTGAGTCTTGTGAGGAATTTGGCATGTTCTCATATTTTGTTGTCAGCTTTTGTAAACTGGTTCAACAGGCCACAACCACATGCATTCTATGAGTGCAGTTAAACAATAGAAAAGGGGTTTCCCTTGGCTTTCAGAGGCCTTAGGTGCTGTCTGGGTTACTGGGGTTGGTGGTGGTGGTCGTCAGGGGTTTTGAAATTATTCGAAGCAAATTTTAAGTGTTGTATGTTTTTTTTTTTTTTTTCACATTGTTTTCGACCATTATCCTTACCATATTTGTGAAAGAAAGCTGACAACACTTATTGTACTTCTATTCAAAAGTCTATTTCACCAAATACCATGTTTGAGATTTAATGCAAATATGTGTGGATTACCTTAACTTGTACATATAGGATGCAATTATTTTGACAATACAACAAAATTACATAAGAGACTTTTCTTGATTTAATTCAACATTTGTTTCTTTTTGATACTGTCGAAACCCGTTTTTACATAATAATCCTATGGAGTAGACCTTGTGTTCAAAAATGCCCTGAGCTTCTTTTGGGACTGCACTTCGGAACAGCTTTTTTTTTATATATAATAAATGCTTTTACCTGTGGTTTTAATCAGAAAAAGACATTACATGTGAACACAGCTCAACATTGTTTAGCTACCAAGTCACATTAGGTACTAACGTTGGTGGAGTCAAGGTATCTTTATATAATGTCAACTAACTAGCTTTGATGGCTTTAATTCAATACATGAATCTATGTAAGTTGGTTAGGTTAGCAATTTCTTTAATTGTAAAATAGGCTACATTAGTTAACTGTTTTAGTTCATTAGTTAATTTGCAATCACTATTGTTAACATCCACAAGAATTAATCCCTATCAAAAAAAGATTATACTTCATTTATTCTTTGATGTTTACCTTATCGATGGCTTGCAATTTGCTTATCTGAGTTGATGGTTGCAACTACCTTCTCGATTTGACGGTGCAGAGAAATATGCCATCAGCTGTTTGATTGACTTGCCGAAGAGCATCTTTCACACCAATAACACAACCATTTGTTCAAACAATGATTTGTTGATTGGCAGGTCATTCCTGTTGCCAGTTTACCTTTCCACTGAGATCAAGACACCTCTCCTTTTTTTTTTTTTTTTTTTTTTTGTCAGTTCATATAACTCTCACCGTTGTATTTACATTCATACTGATATGTCGCCTAAATGCCTTTTTACATTGTCTCGGGCAATATTTAGACACTGCACCTAAAACCTGTCTATAGAGTATTGTTATAATAATTATGCTAACAGACATTCCTGCCATGAGATGAGAAACATCTCTGATTTCTCTTGTCTGTGTTAGTTTTAATTTGTGGTCTACTTGTCTTGTGGATATTTAAATGCTCAGCTATCTGTTTAAGTGAGAGTATTCAAATGCTGAAATTAGTATTTATAATCTACCTTCACATGGAGTTGGGGAGAAGATATGCCGTTGAAAAGAAATACTATGCCTGAAATTATTTTGATGCAGAGAGCAGCACTATCATGGTGTACAAGCTAGAGGGGCTCCATTCACAAGAATGGGTGGTGAGACAAGAAGCTCACAGGACAAAAGATGTCTATAACTTTCAGTACAATGCCAGTAGAAGTCCTGAACAACAATAGACACAATTTAGGTACCTCAGGTTTGCAGATTATGCCCATTTTACTCCAGAAGCAGCACTGCACACATTATGCATTGCAGCAGTTCCTGTTTTCTCTCACGTGGGGCATGGAGTATTTCCTTATTTTCATTCACTGGTATAGTAAACATAATTTACGAATATCTGTACTTGGTGACAGATTATTATAATCACTGTCAAATTGACCATTAGACCGTTCTCAAATTTTACATTGTAACTGACTTTAGAGCATCTGCTGCTACAGTAGAG
>JAFFST010048142.1:130344-157269 GCA_022414735.1 Noturus placidus | reverse complement strand
GCAAAAGGTCGAACAGTTCAAGGGGGCCGAATACTTTCGCGAGGCACTGTATATATTCACACACACACACACACACACACATATATATATATATATATATATATATATATATATATATATAAACTTTGACCCCCTGCAATTGCACCACCGACCACTAGGAAACAGTGCACTAGGTAGAGTACGCAGGGCATAGTGTTGGTGTATAGTACGTCATTTGGAACACAACTTATTTACACGTTTTCGGAACAGAAGTAACATAATGAATAAATGTACCGCGCGCAGACTGACTAATCGATAATGAGCTTCGTTGACAAGATTTTCATAATCGATTATTATCGATTTTTATCGATTAGTTGTTGCAGCTCTAATATATATCAATAAATACCAATGCATTTTTCTTCAAATATTCAATGAAGGCCAAGTAACCCTTCTTGTCTTTGTCTTTCAGATGAGAGTATAAATCTGCAGGCATGTAAAGAGATTGTGAATGTACTCCAGCACACCATGCACAAAGCAGCCAGGTTTTACAGCACAGTGAGTTCAACACTTCGTATTACAGTACTTGCAGTATTACACTAACTGGAACCGTTTTCATTTTCCATGCTCAAATTATCATATTATTTTTCTCATTGGCTACTTCGTGTTTTAAACCTTTCTTTACATTATCTTGGAGAATTCAACATTAAAAAACACTTAATAATTCAGGTTATGTAATGCTATAGCAATGTCCTGGTCCTTGAAACAAGACTGTGGGTAGTATTCATCAGTTAGCTTGTCACCATGTGTCCTTGCATCTGTGCATCCATCCATATCACTAGCATGATATCTCAAGAAAGAGTAGTTGAATGTTTGTAGG
Source organism: Noturus placidus (assembly GCA_022414735.1). Lineage (NCBI taxonomy): Eukaryota > Metazoa > Chordata > Actinopteri > Siluriformes > Ictaluridae > Noturus > Noturus placidus. Next base: position 156,413 of record JAFFST010048142.1, on the reverse strand, counting down.
ATGAACTGATTAGATTTTGGAATTGATCCAAACAGGGTCAGGGCCACAGAAAGGTCAAATCTCTGAAATATTTTTCTTCAATAGCCTCCTTTCTTTTTGAAATATGTTTTAAGGATATTTCTGACACACAAGTTAGTAATAATAAGGGCTAGACTAGAGGCATCCCAGTCGACTCCTACATGTTAATTATAGTTAACAGGATATGTGGAAAATGCATACTCAAAATAATGTCATTGTGTCAAAAACTAAAGTCAGTAGATGCATTGTCACTGCCAAACTCTCTTCTTTTCTTCCTGTCCTTATAGTTGCAGGGCGTCAGTGAGTTGTCAGAGCAGCAGCTGCAGATGAAAAGCATGCTACAGGAGGCTTTTGGTGGGATTCTGCAGGAGCTTCACTCTCTTTGTCCCCAGGATCTGAACTCTGCTGTGCCTCAACTTCCAGAAGACTCTCCAGGTCGTCAACTTAGGGATGATCGTGCTATGGCCCTACTAGAGAGATACTCTGATATGCTCCTGTTACACATTTCTGAAAAGAAGGCGGACTGCAATTGAGTTATCTACACATGGAACGGCTGTGGCTCAGTTGGTAGGGTTGGCGGTTCGATTCCCGGCCCGCATGACTCCACATGCCGAAGTGTCCTTGGGCAATACAATTAACCCCAATTTGCTCCCGATGGCAAGTTAGAACCTTGCATGGCAGCTCTGCTACCATTGGTGTGTGTGTGAATGGGTGAATGAGACAGTGTAAAGCGCTTTGGATAAAAGCGCTATATAAGTGCACCATTTACATGGCTCAGCATGGACAGTAAATCTGCTGCAATTATTGTCAGCTGTGTGTCCGTTTACACAAATCTACTTACTTTTTTTTGCACAAAATCAAGCATATTTTGTTCCTTTTTCTTGTACAAGTGCTTTAGGAACTTGCCGTTGCCTTCAATATTTCATTTCCAGGGTTTCAGTTCAAAGCACTGGTTAAACATTGTCTGCATGTTAACAAATTATTTATTTGACTGACCTTTTTTTTTTGTGCTTACTGTAATTTTATTCGACATACGCTTTTTCCAAAGAGAATGTGTTTTACCATTATCTTGCATTTTTTAAGCTTTCCTAAGAAAAGCTGTTCCAGCCATGTAATCCACAAATGTGTAACAAGTTAAAGGGAAAACCAACGTAGTCTTCGTAAGTTGTTGGCTATGACAAGCTGCCAGAGCATTTTTAATGCAACGATGATTGTGATGGTATGGTATGTCATTACTTCATTTAAAGTAGAAACAGTATTAATAGAGACATATTCATATTTTTCACAAATTTACAGTTTTTAGTTTTTGACCTGTTCGTTTGATCACATTGGTGATACAACCCAATCACAGCTATGTGTTCTGCTTTCTGTTGTCCCTATATTGAGGACTGTTGCACAATTCCTGTTCAATTGGTCACATTGTGTCCCTCTGCACACTGCAGTGTAAGTGTTGCAGGTGCATGTTTTTCATTCATGTTTTTTCTTGCCCGTTTTGTTAAGAATTTGTAAAAAATTGTAACTATTAACTTTTAGATTATCACAATTTTTATATTAAATGTGATTTTTAAAGAATTGTGTGCTTTTATACTTTTGGGCTGTCTGTCCACATTTGTTTTTAAATGCCATGGTCCAGCCGGGTTTACACAAATTTCTGACACTGTTAGACTTTTGGTTCTAATATAATGAATGTGTTACTCTATTATTACTAAACCTCATTGTATAACTACAGCCTACAGTCGTTGAATTCGGTGAATGGTTGACTAACTCAGTGGTTCTCAAACTGGGGTCCATATAGAAATTCTAGAACATTATTTAAAAAAAATATATTTGTATGTCAGGATTTTGAACCTTTAAACTATGATGTACATTAAAATGAGAGATTTTAATAAATGAAATCAATTATACACCACACACTAAACAGATAAATCTGTTGATACGCTAGTGTACAATCCTGTCAGCTACATGCTGATAAAGACTATTTAAAATGGGTATGTATACTAATGTGACTTGATTCTTCACCTTGTTATGGTCATACAAGTTTTTTTTTTTAAACTGGTGTTTGGTATGACCATAGGTTGTGTATGAACATTTTTTATATATATATACACATCCATCCATACATCTTCAACCGCTTACTCCTTTTCAGGGTCACGGGGAACCTGGAGCCTATCCCAGGAGGCATGGGGCACAAGGCGGGGTACCAGTCAGGGTTCCAGTCCATTGCAGGGAACAATCACACTCACATAATTCATACACTATGGACACTTTAGAGACGCCAATCAGCCTACCATGCATGTCTTTGGACTGAGGGAGGAAACTGGAGTACCCGGAGGAAACCCCCGACACACGGGGAGAACATGCAAACTCCACACACACATGGCCCTGGCGGGACATATATACAGTGCCTTGCGAAAGTATTCGGCCCCCTTGAACTGTTCGACCTTTTGCCTCAGGCCTCAAACATAAAGATATAAAACTGTAATTTTTTGGGAAGACTCAACAACAGGTGGGACACAATCATGAAGTGGAACAAAATTTATTGGATATTTCAAACTTTTTCAACAAATAAAAAACTGAAAAATTGGGCGAGCAAAATTATTCAGCCCCTTTACTTTCAGTGCAGCAAACTCTTTCCGGAAGTTCAGTGATGATCTCTGAATGATGCAATGTTGACCTAAATGTCTAATGTTCATAAATAGTATCTACCTGTGTGTAATCAAGTCTCTGTATAAATGCACCTGCTCTGTGATAGTCTCAGAGGTCCGTTTAAAGCACAGAGAGCATCATGAAGAACAAGGAACACACCAGGCAGGTCCGAGATACTGTTTTGAAGAAGTTTAAAGCTGGATTTGGATACAGAAAGATTACCCAAGCTTTAAACATCCCAAGGAGCATTGTACAAGTCATAATATTGAAATGAAAGGAGTATTAGACCACTGCAAATCTACCAAGACCCGGCCGTCCCTCTAAACTTTCAGCTCATACAAGGAGAAGACTGATCAGAGATGCAGCCAAGAGGCCCATGATCACTCTGGATGACCTGCAGAGATCTACAGCTGAGGTGGGAGACTCTGTCCATAGGACAACAATCAGTCGTATACTGCACAAATCTGGCCTTTATGGAAGAGTGCAAAGAAAGCCATTTCTCAAAGATATCCATAAAAAGTGTCATTTAAAGTTTGCCACAAGCCACCTGGGAGACACACCAAACATGTGGAAGAAGATGCTCGAACCTTTTGGCAACAATGCAAAACGTTATGTTTGGCGTAAAAGCAACACAGCTCATTGCCCTGAACACACCATCCCCACTGTCAAACATGGGGGTGGCAGCATCATGGTTTGGGCCTGCTTTTCTTCAGTAGGGACAGGGAGGATGGTTAAAATTGATGGGACGATGGATGGAGCCAAATACAGGGCCATTCTGGAAGAAAACCTGATGGAGTCTGCAAAAGACCTGAGACTGGGACGGAGATTTGTCTTCCAACAAGACAATGATCCAAAACATAAAGCAAAATCTACAATGGAATGGTTCACAAATAAACATATCCAGGTGTTAGAATGGCCAAGTCAAAGTCCAGACCTGAATCCAATCAAGAATCTGTGGAAAGAACTGAAAACTGCTGTTCACAAACGCTCTCCATCCAACCTCACTGAGCTCGAGCTGTTTTGCAAGGAGGAATGGGCAAAAATTTCAGTCTCTCGATGTGCAAATCTGATAGAGACATACCCCAAGCGACTTACAGCTGTAATCGCAGCAAAAGGTGGTGCTACAAAGTATTAACTTAAGGGGGCTGAATAATTTTGCTCGCCCAATTTTTAAGTTTTTTATTTGTTGAAAAAGTTTGAAATATCCAATAAATTTGGTTCCACTTCATGATTGTGTCCCACCTGTTGTTGATTCTTCACAAAAAATGACAGTTTTATATCTTTATTTTGAGGCCTGAAACGTGGCAAAAGGTCGAACAGTTCAAGGGGGCCGAATACTTTCACAAGGCACTGTATACACACACACACACACACACACACACACACACGTATTTCCAATTGTTCAGCCCGAGTACCAGGTTAATGTTTTCCCTGTCTAAAGCTCTCTGTGAATAGGATGTCTGTCCAGATGAAAGCTGTTCAACCCAAACAATCAGAGCTGTTCACAGGGTAAAAGAGTTAGACCTACTCCTACTTTTCGTAGGTTGTTGCAGTTTTATATAGAATGATGCAGTCTATGGTCATAATACCAGACCAATCAGGTCAAACTTTCCCATACCGGTGTGAATACAGGACAGCACGTCTTGTTGTTTCCCCTCACGTTCTGGCTAATATAAAACTGTCAAGTTGTTACTATTAGACATGTTAGTACTAGTCAGGAAGTGAGGGAAAAAAGCTCGACAACTTCCTTGTTGCTGTTTTCGCGTTTGAGAGGAACAAATTTGGGCATTTTCCGCTTATGGGAAGTGCGCGCGCGAACTGAGCAGGCGTGTTCTCGCGCGCGTTCTGACGTTAATGAGCTTCAAGCTCAGTTCTCACCTACAGTACTGATCTGACGAGTTCCTCTCAGTTTCTAGCCAGGCTTCGTCATGGCTCAATCGCTCCTTTATTTCGGCTCATAATGCGGAAATCCACCATGGGAATGAAGCACCGGTGAATGTTGGAATCATGGCCACTACAGAGTGCTCGAAGCCTGGGAGACAGTTAACCAAGACGAGCCTGGACCCACAGCACTCCGCGCCCTGGAGACAGCACATCATCCGGCAGCTCAAATCTCGCGATAAGGCGCAGAAGACCGTCTTCCAAGATGTGATACGCTCATGTATGCTGCGTTCAAATAAGTATTAAATCCCCTCCCTTGTTAACTGTTGTTTCTCCGTGTTTCTACTGTCTCGCAGCTGGGCGAATCTATATGCTCAACATTCAACATGAACGCTGTAGTATTAATTAAGTATAATTAATTAAGTATAATCATGTGAGCTCCACACACTCTGGTTAAACTGTGAAATCACAGAGAGAGAGAGAGAGAGAGAGAGAGAGAGAGAGGGAGAGAGAGATTTGTTTGCTTTAAGACAGTCTAAGGAAGAAAGAGCACAGTGTAAACAGTGCTATAATTGAGAGCTTTAACGCCGAAATACAAGCAGAAAAGTTCACTGAGCCGTGAAATGCAGTTTGAACGTGAATACAAGCTTAAACACTCGCTGTGTTGCAGATGTCAAGCTTCTTGAACGCTGCTCGCAAAGTGCAGTGATCACCCAAGGCCTCATCTCCTCGCCAAGGTAATCACTTCATAATGAATGCATCTACGTGCTCCTGTTGTTGACTGTCAACTTGGAATGCATTCATTTATTTGATTGACGACTTGAAAAGTTTGGTTAACTGTCAAAAGAAAGGTGTGTCTAAAAGACAAAACATGCACAATAAACAGCTATTACCGTGTAATTATATGTTGGACACAAACATTATTATAGTAACCTACACACTTGTTGCAGTTTACTTCATTTCACACAGATCACCCAGTGCTCTACAGACCATAGGGCGCTTCACAGTAACACCACAAAATAATAATTATTATATATATATATATCAGGCACTAAAACTATACACTGTGTTACCCAATGACATTTTCTCTTTATGATGAGATCATGGTACAACATATTATGTAGTCATTTAAAAACACACAAGCCGTTTATGGCAGGGAAAAAATGTATTGCGAAATATGAACATCAGCACTCTTACATACATTTAATCTAATATTTTACACTTTACTCTCTATCCTTAAATGATGGTTCAGACCATTTCCTTATCCTGTGTATTACATGAAACCACAACAACAAAACAAACTCCGTGCCATGTATATACCCTGGTCTTGCTTTAGTAAGGGTAGTTCACTGCTTAATTGGCACTAAAAACATTGTAGTGCATGAAGTTAGTAGTTTAGATTTAGATTATACATTGTGATTATCTGTGAAACCGTGACACTGTAACAAGCCTAATGTACACCAGACAGTCTAATTACAGTGGATTTCTTTCTTTTGTTCTTTCTTTCTTTTTTGTGTGTGTATCGAAGTTTGTTAGAAAGCTGGTGTCAGAGCACAGGGTCAACCATAACACAGTTCCTGGAGTAGAGGGTTAAGCCATAGGGGGCCTTGCACTACAATGGCAGGTTGATGGTGCTGACAGTGTAACATTTTATCAGTAGCAAATTTACACTGTTACACAAGCTGTACACTCACTACTTTACATTGTAGCAAAGTGTCATTTCTTCAGTGATGTCACATGAAAACATATAATCAAATAATTACAAAAATGTGAGGGGTGTGCTCAATTTTGTGAGATAGTGTATGTAATATGTCCCTAAAATATGTATTATTAGTGTTCTCTGTTTATTGCTTTATTATTTTACAGACTGTTTTCCTCATCTGAGGATTTGTCATCCCTGAAGACAGCCACGGGTGAGGTAGGGAGCAATGCCAGTTACAAACCAACCTGTCACTATACTGATCATTCCTAAAAATTTCCTAGCTGCAATTCCCACTTGAAAGTATTTCCACTTGTATTGAATTAATATATTGAAATCATCCCTCCCATTCTGTTTGGCACTTCGAAAATGTTCAGATCCTCTTGAACTTGTTTTGCTCAAAAGCTCATAGAAATATAAAAGAAAAGCACAGGTTATTCATTTTAATGCCATCTAGAAAATAATGGGTGTGAGGGGAAAAACATCTGCCTGCTGTTTGTGTTCATGTGCACACAAGTTCTCTGTTTCATAGTGAGCAAATCCATTCTGCTTACAAATCTGAATCTGTATGTTCTTTGTTTCACTGAATAAATTCTTGCTAGGGAAAGTTATTTCTCTGTTTTTCCTTTTATTTGTTATTGTAGCTTGCTTACAAAGTATTGGAGCTGCAACAAGAGATAAAAATCAAGGACACTTTTCTTGAAAGGCAACATGCCAGGTAAAACGCCTTATCAATGTACACATTCATGTTTGAGCACATCTCATATTTTTAAGCAAATATTGTTCAAAACATACCATAAATGTTTGCAGAGTCATGTATGTAAAATTAGTAAACTGGGCTCGGATTCAATAAAGTTGGTTCAGTTTTGAGTCTTAACACTTAACACTTTATAATGCATGCTGACTGTCTCATCTGAAACACAATCTTAATGTCACGTGTTTAAAAGTAATAACCAAGGACAGACACGCTGAACCAGATGTGGCACATGAATACAAATTAAGAAAGTCCCTCAAATTACAGGTGCCAAAGGACTGATTTTTGTTGCATCACTGCATAAATGTGTAGTTTGATCACCTGCAAGAAATGCAATCAACTGTTTATTAGGGAAACCAAGAAGACATTGAAAGATTATTTTGTTGGGCATCTTGTTTCTATCAGAAGTATAAATTGTGGAATGAATATTATGATTTAAACATCAGATCATTCAGATTATCATCTGATTTCATTTCCTACAACTTTCAGAACAATTTCACTTGTACATCTTATGCAATACTTTTGTCTCATGAATTTTTAAACACACAATATAGTGCACTTGCATGTCTGAGTTCAGTATCTGCGTTCATTAAATTACATGATATTCATTTGGCTGCAAAATATGATATCATCCATTAAGGCACGGTTACTGCTCATGCCAGAACCCATTTGCACAGACTTCCAGCTTATACAGTATGTCCTAAGAGATTCTAATAATATTATAAGGCAAATTATTGACCACTTTTTTTCTGAATGCTCTGTAATAGAGATTACACAATACCTTCCCTTTTTATCTGTTAATTGTTGTCTGTACTTTTATCTTTAAATTAACATATTAACATATATTCCTACTTTGCACTTCTTACTGAGGTGGCCTTGTGTATACTTAGCAATAAACATATGTACAACATAAAATGAGGAATCATGAATGAACATTTTATTGTCTATCCTTATAGAAATGTGTGCATTGTTATTTCATATTAGGTTGCATGATACTCAGAACAGCCTCATGGTTGTGGAATTAGAGAAAGGCAGACTGAATTCTGATGTGAAGAAGATGACTGATAGCAACTTACTCCTCAAGAGTAAGTATGACACTCTGCGTGAGCGCTATCAGCACTTGGATAAAGTGTACAGGAATGAGAAACTGCATGGCTCAGATATCCTGGAAGACATGATTCACTTCAAAGAACAGGCCGCTGCTCGGATGAACCATCGAAACGAGAGGCGACTGAGGTGAGGGAGTGAGGAGGTACAGTTGAAGCCAAACTTTACATACATTTAGGCTAAATTAAATTAGGCCACTCAATCTCAGTTTTTCTGACTTAGGCTATTTGATCTCATTTTCCACACATTTCATGTTACCATACATTTATGTAGGCAATCTGCTTTGTTCACAGCAGAGGTCATTTTAAAACAATTGATTAGAGAAATTTATTCCAGCTTTAATTCACTACATTCCAGTTTAATTCCAGTAGGTCAAAGTTTACATACACCAAATTTAAGGCACCTTTAAACAAAGAGGAAACTTAAATTTATGGACAAACATTGGTCCAAAAGGTTCAACTTAACCCCAAGACAACAACATGAACTGGTGAAGGTGTTGGAGCCATCAGGTACCAAATTATGTGCATCCCCCATTAAGAATCATACATTGTCATTTGCTGGAATGGTACTGGAGCACTTCAGAACATAGATGGCATCATAAGGAAGGAAGATTGTCTAGAAATACTACAATATTTATAGAAATAACTGAATCTTCCAGCAGGACATTGATCACCATACAATTAAATGTCAGTGCCACCAAATATTAACATTAACGTGCATGTAAAGTTATGACCCACTGAAAATCTGATATTGAAAATTAAAGCTAAAATAAATATGTCTCTTAACTATTGTTTTGAAATGACCTCTTATGGAAATAAAGTGGATACCCAAATTTATATGTAATATTATATATATATATATATATATAAATCCATGACCCTTGCAGAAATGTCTAGAAATGTCATCTGCAATTTTCTATTGCGTATTGTTTCTTTAGAGCAAGGCAAGCTGTTCTTCATAAGGAGCTTGAGGCTGCCAGTGAAAGTTTGAACATCGACAAGTAAGTGATCATGCTGAATATTGGCTTTAGATTTTTTTTGCAGAAATGAATGGGACCTACACTGAAAAACATTATAGAGTGGTTCAGTTAATATAATATAAATAAAGGTTACTATTCATTTGTAAATATTGCTCACAAAACTAGAAACAATTATTTATGTTTACTTGAACTGATGGCTTTCCGGCTGGAATTAAAGTTGAAATGAATACAATCCACACCATACTAATGTGGGAGCATGTTTTTTAAAAACTCAATTTGCATAAATCTTTGCAGAATTTTAATCTGGATTAATTCTGAGTGTTGTGGATGGGTTATTTTCAGTATTTCTTATTTTGTGTTAGCTTTTAGGCCTAAGACCATTATTGTGTGAAATGTTTTGCAAGTTACAAGTGTTTTGGTTTCTCAGTCAGTTGTATGGCTTGTGTGTGTGTGTACTCAAGTTAGTTAAGTAGTCATGTTGGGACTGGCAGGTCAGTCTTTATGAAGGCTCATGTAAGTGTGTGTGACCATTGTTCTACTTCTGGTTGGAGTCTTTTAAGGTGTTATTTGCCATTAAGTATTAATGATGGTAATAATGTTTACAAACAGAAATGACATTTAAAAATGTCTCTCTTATTTATTTATTTAATTTAATTTTTTATTTTACAGTTTTAAGATTATTGTAATTATTGAATGAAATAAATATTTTATTTATTTATGTTTTATTTGTTCAATATTAACAATGTAAATCAAGTAGATTTTACTTGAAAGATGATAATTGTACTTAAAAAGAAAATACAAATTGTTATCAGTATTATTTTTTCAGTGGTGTTACTCCTATTATTTACCTGATAATACATTTTTAATTATATTTTTAACATTTTAATTATACATTCTAAGAGTTATAATCTTAGCCTAACAAGGTGAGATAGGTGAGTCATATTTAGTGTCTTCCTTCTGACCACTGCTATCCTACTATAAGGAACCTGAGTCCAAATAATTCCATGGATGCAATATGAACAAATTAGGTGAAATCAGTTGTACCTTCATAAACATAATAGTGATTCATTGTGAGATTCTTTGTGAGTGAAAATGTCAAGACTCTATTGTCTGGGACCTTTTAAGTTTTGTAGAGTATGAGAGTGACACAAAGACTGACTGACAGGCAGAAAATGAGGTACTGAGGTGAGCTAATGGGCTGGCAATGAAAATTCAGCCATGACAAACTTTGAGTGATGTTTTTAGCAGTATGAGGTCAAATGGAGTTTTTAGCAGTATGAGTCAATATATTTGATATATTTGACATTGCAGTTTCAAGTAAATATTTGACTAGTACATAAAGGTCATATATACGTCCATCAAAAGTTATTTGAGAGACAAATAGGTTTTGTTTTGTCCTCATAGTGACACCATGATTGATTGTTTGACATTTATTGATAAGTGACAAAAGCAAAGTATTGTAACTATCTGCTGTGATGCTGACTGATACACACACTCCTTACAGAAAATGTTACTTCTTATAGGGAAACACTTTGTTGTAGGTTTCAACACAGAACTGTTAAGGGTTCCCTCAGAGGGACAAGCAAAAACCTTTAAGGATTCTAGTTTTGGTCTTTTTTTATTCTAAGAGTGTACATAGTCTTCAAAAAATACAGGCTAGGTATGATTTATTTGAGTATTAGAATAAGACCTTATTTTCCTCACAAATAAAAAAATAAATAAAATAAATACATAAAAATAATACATAAAAAATACAATACCTTTCTTCTCCAGAGTACCCCAAAGTGTATCATTACCATCATCACCATTACTACGCAGGAGTGAAAGTGGAGAGGTTTTGGAACGTAGCCCTTTACGACCTTTCAGGTAACAGCATTAATTATAATTATTTATGCACAAGAATAGCAGAAACTCACAAAAGAAGTATCAGCAGATCTCAGTCAAGTTTCACATCAAATCGATGTCTTTAAGGGTGTGAACTTATTGTGAGCCATAACTCAGAAACTGTGGATTCTAATAATCTAAATACAGAATTCAGGAGGTTGAAATGGATAATATTATGTATTGTATCATAATATTATACCTTATACCGCAGCACTTTTGAATTCACTTTTCAGGTCTATATGATCACAGATCTGACAATAGTTCTGACTGTAATATAAATGATAGGTTTATATTAATGCACTTGTTCTAATACCTGTATGTTAACTTTTCTATAGTAATAGCTTATTCACTAATAATAAGTATAATGATACACAGATTAAGAAAATCTATGGTTATTTAACAAAGAAAAATGTGTAATTTTTGATATGTGAAGTTTTTTGTGAGGAAATGTTTATTTTTTCATTTATTGAAGAAGTTTTGAGTGTCAGGTTTTACAACAGTAAGCTTTCCTCCGCAGAAGCCTTCAGCACAGATGACTGCTTCCCTGTTTCTCTATGATAACAGAAGCTAATTTATCTTGATAACATTAAATGCCTCTCTCTCTCTCTCTCTCTCTCTCTCTCTCTCTCTATATATATATATATATATATATATATATACTGTATATAGTGTCTCACAAAAGTGAGTACGCCCCTCACATTTTTGTAAATATTTGATTATAACTTTTTGTGTGACAACACTGAAGAAATGACACTTTGTTACAATGTAAAGTAGTGAGTGTACACCTTGTGTAACAGTGTTAATTTGACTTGACACCGGGGAGGGAAAATGCCTTATTGGGCCCAATTTGGACATTTTCACTTAGGGGTGTACTCACTTTTGTTGCCAGCGGTTTAGATATTAATGTTTGTGTGTTGAGTTATTTTGAGGGGACAGCAAATTTACACTGTTACACAAGCTGTACACTCACTACTTTACATTGTAGCACAGTGTCATTTCTTCAGTGTTGTCACATTAAAAGTTATAATCAAATATTTACACAAATGTGAGGGTTTTACTCACTTTTGTGAGATACTATATATATATATATACACAACATTAAATGTAACAATAAATGGTTAAAACCTGAGATGCGCTAGTCATTAGTAAATGAAAAATTGTAATTGTTGGGAAATCGCTGTGGTTTAAGAGAATTAACACATTTCATGATGGGCTGTTACAGGAAAATAATCCACTTTGCATGGAGCTGTAACCACCCATCCTGGAGGGGATTATTTTGTTTTTTCTTAACAGCATGGCCCATAATTTGTTATTCCTTATATGACCCATGATTGGCTTGTTTTTGTTAGAAATATGTGAAATTACTTACCAAAGACAGTGTAATATTGGTTATGTAAGCCTTTTTTTAGTGAGCCCTGGTAATTCATTTATGGTCATGTTGATATCACTACGACACAATAAATACTATGTGAGGGTGGATGTTAGTTTAAATTGTTTTAATTATTTTATCATTTTTTTTAACACAAAAATCATTGTTGGTCTTAGGTCAGCTTCAGTTACTTCTCCTCGGATTCTTGGCTCAATCAGAGGTTTATTTGAGTGAGTAAACATTTAACTTTTACACTTACTTACATACTTTACTCAAAAACAACACCTAATAATACCTATAGCATTTTGCTTTATTTAACTTTTATTTAACTTTTATTTAATCAGTGTAATGATCAATTAATAAAAGTATTGTAGAAGATTCCATACCTTATTAAAGATCATTTAATACTATTATTGAGGGTGGTTTAGATTTCTAGTTCTGTAATGTGAATTTATTAGCAAACACAAGAAAGTTTCCTTTGGTTGTATGGAGAAACTATGGCCTAGGATCCAAGACATATTGTAGGCATGATTTTATTATGCAATGTGTAAACCAGCAGGCAGTACCAAAGTGAGTGAGTGTGGGAGTTGTCAAAAACGAACAGTGATGCTATTGTGTATGAGAGAAGCACACTGAAAATAGATGTATTTGTGTTTACTGTGTCCAATTCACTGTGTCCAATTCTCCAGAAAACCATAGAATTGGTTTTGAATTGGGTGGGAACCTAGAATTGTGTATATGTGTAATCTTGAGGGTATTTTCACCATATTTTAAATGCACTACCAAGTAAGATTTACTGCATAAATGTACCGGAATTAGTTGCCTTATTGTGTGAGTCATATATTTTGTCATATTCTGTCTTCTAATACTTATATCAGACAACATGTACTACAGGATCAAATACGAGTAACCAAGAACAGTTAATAACAACAGCATAATAATAATAATCATCATCATTTTCTTTATGTAGCACTTTTCCTTTTGAGTTCAAAATCTCACAGTACTTTACATATAAAATATTCAGTGATCTAAAATATTTATGATAAAGGCACATTAAAGAACAAATAATGTACAGTCACTCCTGAAACCTCATGAAATATATGAAAAATAAATATATAAAGAACCAAAATTTGTGAATAGGACAGTTTGTACAAGTATTTTTAAAATCTGGATTGATCAATACCTAATGAATTGGCATTCCTGATTTTCTCTGGAAGACTGTTCCAGAGTTTAGGGACTATTTAAGAAAAAACATCTGACAAGTGATGGAGATGGACTATATTGCTTCAGGAAATCAGCCCAAGCTAAAGCATTTAAATGCAACACATTACATCACCTCATAACTTAGAGGTTATGAGAGCATACACTTATTTCTCTGTCATATAGGGTTAACATATTTCTTATTTTGGCTAATGTTTCTCATAAACAATTTTAGAGAGATATTACTTACAACATAATACAAGATTCTCGATAATACAAGATTCAATACACAAAACACGCACAAAGTGGATAGCGACAGGTGAAGGGAAGGCATTACTCGAGGTGTTATTTAGTGTTTTCCTGATGCCTACAGCCAATTTGGAAGATTAAGTCCAAATGGACTTGGTTTCAAAGCTGCACTCTACAGCACCTGCGTGGGAACATTTTGGCTTTAAGCCGAACGAGAGAGGAGAGACAATTAACGTGAACGAGCCGGTATGTCGACTTTGTTTAAAACATTGTCAACAAAAAGAGACTATACAACTAACCTAAAAACTCAACAACCTAACCATCCCACCCAGTTTTTCGAGCTGGGAAAAATAACTGCAGTTGGAAATGGAAAGGGGTCTTCCAGACAGCTATTATAGATGCCTTTGCCTGACAGTGCAAATATAAATGTGACCATGCAAAATGGCGCATGCTCACGCATAGTGTAACTCACTATATAGACAAAGAGATGCAGCCATTAAACACGGTCGAAAAACCAGCATTTAAAAATATGCTGCAAACTTTTGAGAGGTAATACGAATTGCCAAAGAAAACCTACATCTCCCAAACTGCTATTCCAACTTTGTACAACAAAGTGAAAGAAGACATTCTGAAGGAGAAGACTTTTCTCCTTTTACTCTGCCACTACAGATATGTGGTCAAGCTCTAATATGACCCCTTTGTTAACAAATGAATTAAAAGTTATTTGTTTTTTGAAAGGGTATACTTGCATTATTATGCGATTATATTATCATTATATAATCAGTGGCATAAAATGGTCTTAAAATGACAGTAATATAATGTATCGCAATTATTTCTGGGATGATATATCGGTCAACATAAAGTAGTTAGCTTGACAGGCCTAGTAATGTTCCTCTATGAAGACAAATGTGAAGATGGCAAAGTTAATATAACTGTTTTTATACTCCAATGCAAAAGATAAGAATAGCAACCAAAAGCAGTAAACTTTTTCAATGGGTATTATACATACTGTTCACTTTATTAGGAACACATTCACATTCATGCAGTTATCTAATCAACCAATCATGTGGCAGGAGTGCAGTGCAAAACATCATGTAGATAATGGTGTTTTTTGAACCATTCTGTGTAAACTCTAGAGACTGTTGTATGTGAAAATCCCAAGAGATAATAAGTTTCTGAAATACCCAAAACAGCCCATCTGGTACCAATATTCATGCCATTCTCAGAGTTACAGAGATCACACTTTTTCATGTTTCATGTGAACATTACCCAAAGCTCTCGACCTGTGTCTGCATGATTTTTGCTTTGTACTGCTGTCACATGAATGGCTGATTAGATAACTGCATGAAAGTGCAGGTGTAAAGGTGTTCCTAATAAAGTGAACAGTGAGTGTATGCTTTAGAATACACATGAATAAAAAAATCCTGAATCCAAAGAGCTTTGATATACAATGAAAGCGAAAGTTTTGATTCCACTACCTTGGATAGCTACTCTGTTTTGCCTGGACATAACTGGAATCTGATCTGATTTGTTTAATCTATATCTGCATGAATAACTACATGGAATAATCAATCCTATTTAATCAGCTCTCCCATATTTTATGTTATTTCTTGTATACAGATTACATTTATAGTTAGGACATTCATCTGTTAGGCATAATAAATCTTTCTCTGCCTTTGTGTGTGTGTGTGTATCCTCAGAAAGAAGAGGCGAGGTAATTCAGTTAGCAGTTTGGAAGAGGATCGCTATACTCCTTTACGCGTTTGCTTAGTAGCTAGAGTCCCAACCAAAGTCATTCATGCAGTGGTAAGTGTTCAAATTACCAGTAAGCATGCAAATTAGTAGGCTTGGAGCCTTTTCCCCCCATGTTGATTGGGAAATATTTATCTGTAATTTTTAAATATACAATAAAGACTGGCTGCACATAGACAGTGTCATATCAGGAAGACCTGCTAGATTGAGTCATATTAAGTGTTTATAAATGGGTTAGTGAGGCCAGGCCTCATCCTAGCTACAGTCACCAAACAACTTAGACATATCAGTAGCATGTAAGGTTCAGGAGTCAGTAAGAGCAGTGCTAACTGCTCTTTATGAATTTTCTGTAAGCTCAAGCCTTGACCACCCTACATTTTTTTTATCCAAATTCATAATTTAGAATTTAGTATTCTTTGTTATTCCACTGAGTCAGTCACTTAAGGTTGTCTACCAAACACGGCATCACTGTTCCTAGCTTGGGAACCAGTGAGTTAGTCATATGAAATTATATATAAAGGAAATCATTAGTAAATACATGAGGGGACACAATAATAGACAGTCTGACAGATAAATGTGTCTTTAGATTTATATGTCAATTGGACAAAGGAAGCTTGCGTTCCATGGTATGGGCTACAAAGGCCTTATGCATTTCTGCAGAACAGCTTCTTGTTGTGGCACAGTGCAGCTCTGTCACACGCAGGCACCCAACACTGTTTTTGTTTTCATTTCAAATATGCATTTCAGTGTCTCCAGCTTAAATGATTGTAGCTATAAATAGTTTAGGACTTTTTAGTTGTAGAAATGTCATGACTTCCTATGCTATATAGAGAGATATATAGATAGATACTTTATTGCTCCCCAAGGGGTAATTTAAGTTCAAGCTGTCATGTTTATCAACAGTTAAGGTTAGGTCTTCTGTTTCTTTTCTGGAATTTAAGTAAATTATGTTCTTGGATATTTTCAGTATAATCTGAATAAGATGAACTTGCTGTATAGCGTTTCAAATATGAGGAAGTTACTTGATTTTGGAAGTACCATGTGAATTCAGGGAGTACTGTTTGAATTCAGGGCACATAAATGTGTTTAAACGTAAGTGTGTGTTTGTGTGTCACATTTGAAATTTCTCTGTTGGTGCAGGACGCTCATGAGCTTGGAATCAATGCAGTGAGATTCAGCCCGCAGTCAAATCTGCTGGCCACTGGAGGTACAGACAGGGTGATCAAACTGTGGGACATCAATTCAGGTACTTCACAACTACAAGTGGTAATGCAGAGGAAGTGAGTTTATAATTATCAGCTTTGTAATGCTCAAACTAACTATTGTCATTTTTTTGTTGTACAATTAGGTCCAGATTCATTGGTATGCTTGGGAAAGATGGGTTAGATATGATATTATAATAAAACCTAATCCTTTAATTTTAATTCCAATGAAGATTGTACCAAACAAAAACAAATCTGGATGAGTTAATGAATTAAATAAGCCCTAAACAGAAGGAGAGCTTTCTATATACAACCCCAATTCTTAAAATGTTGGGACTGTATGGAAAATGCAAAAAAAAAAAAAAAAGTCATTTGAAAATTCAGTACTATATTGAAAACACATTATTAACACATTATTTGATGTTTTCCTTCAAAATGTGTGAATTTTATTTTTTTTTGAAAATAGACTTTTTTCAAATTGGATGACTGCAACACACTCCAAAAAAGTTGGGACAGTTGACTGTTTACCACTGTGTAACATCACCTTTTATTTTAATAACATTTATTAAGCATTTGGACACTGAAGACACCTGTTGGTTAAGTTTAGCAAGCGGAATTTTCCCCCATTCATCCATTTTGCATTTCTTCAGCTGCGCATTTGTACAGGGCCTTCATTGATTTATTTTGTGCTTCATATAGGACTGCAGGCAGGCCAGGCTAAAAATGTCGACTCGTCGGATCACAAAACACGACTCCACTGAGCTACTGTCCATCTCAGATGAGACCGAGTCCAGAGAAGCTGGCAGCGCATCCAGACAGTGTAAATGCATGGCTTCTACTTTGCATAGTAAAGCCTTAACTTGCATCTCTGGATGCAGCGGTGAATGATGTTGATTGAGAAAGGTTTACCAAAGTATTCCCGAGCCCATGTCAGGATATTCATTACAGACTCATGACGGTTTTTAAGACCGTGACGTCTGAGGTATCAGCGATTGCACATACAGAAGTGGTTTTTGGCCTTGTTCTTTTCGCACCGAGATTTGACCAGATTCCGAACATCTTTTAATTATTTTGTGCACTTTAGAAGCAGAAATGCCCAAAAATCCTACTGATTTGTATTTGGGGAATGTTGTTCTCAAAGTGTTGAATTATTCACTGGCATATCTGTTGGCAGATTGGCGAGCCTTGACCCATCCTTGCTCTTGAAGTAGTAGGCCTTTTTTGGAGGCCCCTTTTATACTATGATTATTGACTCACCTGTTTCACATCACCTTCTTATTTCAACTTGTCACATCGCTATTAGCCTACATTGCCCCAGTCCCAACTTTTTTGGAATGTTATGCATACATCAATTCCAAAATAAACATTTCCTTCAAAAGACTATGCTGTTGAATAGGTAAAACATTAAATACCTTGTCTTCATACATTTTTTTTAGTTTAAATACAAGTCAAAGTACATTTACAGATCACTCCTCTTTGTTTTTATTAGCATTTTCCATACTGTCCCAACTTTTTCAGAATTGGGGTTGTAGTATCTGTAGTTTTCAAAATAACATTGATAAGGCTGTCAGAACCTCATGACCTGCTGTACCCCAAATGTAAGGGCTTGTAGTATACCCCAAATGTAAGGGTTTTGGTATTGGTTATGTGTATAAATTTTCCTATTTCACCAATATGACAGAACATGACATGGCTTACTGTGTGATAGTCCTAGGGACCTTCCAGAGTTTAAGTATATACAGCAAGCAGACATTTAGTTTACTTATATTTTCATTGCTGATAAAAGGCAGTACATTTGCATTATTTTACTACTGTTATGCATGCTTATATTGTAAAAGTGTCATAAAGTCAAGAAAAATGTCAATTAAACTACTAATCACATTTATGTGTATTTATTATTTTAATAAATAATATTCACCTTTATTATTTATTGTGACAAGCATAACTGAGATAGACATAAAGATAGTTGGAAAATATTTGTCTTTCAGGCATGCTGCACTACAGAGGGACACTAGATGGGAGTAATGAGGGCATCACCAGCATTGAGTTTGACTCTATTGTATGAATACACAACATGCTATTTTTGTTTAGGAGGCACATCACTGACAATAATATAGCATAAAGTAGTTGATTAGAAAATTTGCCTTGAGTCTTGTTATTTTGAATCTGTTTATACACTAACATCCTATTTGTTCTCCCTAAATTCATCAGGGCAGCCGAATTTTAGCCGGATCATACGACAACTCAGCTCTTATTTGGCGGTTGGATGACTCTGTTCCAAAGGTAACAGAGAACCCCTGGCCACCCCCCACACTGTCTGACTGAGCACTCCTGATGTGCTCTAATGTTTCCCTGAATCATGCTCTGCAGAGCATCATCTATAGAGCTGCAATAAGACCTGCCGTGTGAGGTGTGCCTGCTTACATTCAGAGGTGTCATGTGACTATGTGCTGCTGCAAATGGAGAAAATGATCCCTTTTATACACTTAAGGCGCGTGCAAACTGAATATTGTGATGATTTAAACAGGCTGGTTAAGGAGTGTTGTTTGAGAGATGGATGTTGAGAGGTTTTTAAAATATCTTCATAATTAGTTTAACATTTTTATAGTACAATTCACATTCAATTTATTTAAACTTAGACTTCTAATTTTAATTAAATTGAATGTGAATTGTACTATAAAAATGGACTTATTTTGTGCACTGACATGATGTGTACTCTTTGTTACTATAGACATCCAATGATTGTTAATGAATAAAATAACTAGAACATCATGTGTAGCTGGACTTCATGTGAATATAATGACTAAACTGCTAGTTTTATGGCCTTTAATTATTCCATATTTCATTCTATGCCTCTTTTCTGCTTTTCTAGTTTACGCTGACAGGCCATTCTCGCAAAGTGACAGCAGCTAGGTTTAGGTGTAACCTAAGGCACGTGGTCACTGGGAGTGGAGATAGGACTGTAAAAATCTGGGACCTGCAACGTGCTGCCTGTAAGTCTGTCAACACACACGTGTGTAAAATCAGTCTTGTACGATATCAGTTATGTTCATGTATACTGTGCACCAGATTTTCTCTTGGTGACTGTTTTTCACACATTTTACAGCATTCTGATTCATTAAATTTTGGTTCAAAATTTCTGATACTGCAAGAACTTGTTTTTCTGACGTATTTTGGTTGCAAAGGTGCTATATTGGCTTTCAGTGAACACGTAATACAAATTTTAAAAGAAGTCCTGATGACTAAGGACTTCTTTCAGGATTGGTGATTTTTGTCTGCAACAGCCTCCTAATGACGAGTGGACAGTGTAAAGCAACTTTAAGCTAACATTAAATTAGCATTAAGTCAGCTGCACAAGGTAATCCAAGGTGATGTGCTTAATACAATTTTGTGTTATGGAATGCATCTTAGTGGCTGTTACTATGCAATATCCAATTGCTCTGTTTCTGCTGTCAGCTTCATAATGATTTCCACAGTAAAGTAGCCATAGGAAATAGCTTATTGTCTTTATATTTTACCGTTTGTTACAGAACATCATATTTTTCACAATTTCAGACTGGGTTTAGATATGTTTTTCACAATAGGTATAAAGCAGTGTGACTAGGTCTGTGGTGACTATTATGTATACTAGTTTATATTTAAATTTTCAATTTTGGGAGGCTGTGGCTCAGGTGGTAGAGCTGGTTGCCCACTAATCGTAGGGTTGGCAGTTCGATTCCCGGCCCACATAAGTCCACATACCGAAGTGTTCTTGGGAAAGACAATGAACCCCAAGTTGCTCTCGATGGCAACTTAGTGCCTTGCATGGCAGCTCTACTACCATTGGTGTTTGAGTGTGTATGTGTGAATTGGTGAATGAGACATGGTGTAAAGCGCTTTGGATAAAAGCGCTATAAAAGTGCAGACCATAAATTATATAAATATATTCCACTAATTTTATTCAGAAAGAATGTCCAGTGGTTGTTTAAATTGGTATTGTTTGGCAGTCAGATAATTTCCTTGGGGTGCATGGGTTGTTTAGTGGTTAGTGTGAGGCATTAGCCTCACATGTCCAGGGTTGGGGGTTCAATTCCTACTGCATGTGCAGAGCTTGCATGTTCTCCCCATGCTGTGGGGGTTTCCTGTGTGTACTCTGGTTTCCTCCCCCAGTCTACAGACATGCATGGTATGCTGATTGGCATGTCCAAATTGTCTGTAGTGTAAATGGGTGTGTGAATGTGAATGTATATGTGAGTGTGTCCTGCGATGGATTGGCACCCAGGCTCCCTGAGACAGGCTCCAGGTTCCCCGTGACCCTTTAGGATAAGCGGTATAGAAAATGGATGAATGGATGGATGGATAATTTCCTTGTCTTTCACATACACCTTTAAATTTTTCTTTGTGCATACTGTCACTAAATCTAGATATCCCACTTGGTAATAGCCATGCCAGTATTGAACAAGCTGTACAGTACAGGCCACTGATGCATCGTGAGATGTCAACAGAGATAGTTACACTATTTTCCAATTTCAATCCAGTTGTTGTGGGAAATCTAATTTCTTTTAATTCTTTTAATCATTTTATGATGGATATTCACAATTCTATTCTACTGTGTGCAAGCTCCATAACTTGATTCATGTTTGTTTGTTTGTTTCATTTAGGTATACAGACCATTGAGGTATTGTCCTACTGTAGTGACATAGTGTGCTCAGAGTATTACATAATCAGTGGCCATTTTGACCGAAAAATACGCTTCTGGGACAGCAGGTAAGGAAACATCTTTTATTGTTATATCTCACAGTAAATTACAGTAATTTGTTAACATTCATGCTAATGGCAAAGATGGTCCCATAGATGTAGAGGCATGGGGAAAAATAACCTAATGCTACAGTACACCGATCATGCCCACACTGTTCTAGACTGATTATCCTGGTAGTTAGTTTATATGCAGGACATTCAGTTCATGGCCAAAAACCTATGGCCATCTGACCACCACAACCATATGTGGACCTTCCCTAAACTGTTGCCACAAAGTTAAAAGCATACAATTGTATAGGATGTCCTTGGATGCTGTAGTATTACATTTTACCTTCACTGGAACTAGGGGGCCCAAACCTGTTCCATCATAACAAAGCCCTTGTGATCAAAGATATGGTGAAGAACTCGAGTGGCCTGCACAGATTCCTGATTACAACCCTGCACTTTGTGTTGGATGAATGAGAACATAGATGGCACCCAAGCCTTT
Source organism: Noturus placidus (assembly GCA_022414735.1). Lineage (NCBI taxonomy): Eukaryota > Metazoa > Chordata > Actinopteri > Siluriformes > Ictaluridae > Noturus > Noturus placidus. Next base: position 134,449 of record JAFFST010048142.1, on the reverse strand, counting down.
CTTGCAAGGCATCAGTGCCTTACCTCACTAATGTTCTTGTGGCTGAATGGGCACAAAACCCACAGCCACTTTACAAAAACTACTGGAAAGCCTTCTCATGGAGGTTATTACCAACTCACTTTTAATGCATGTGGGGACCAACTCACATTTAATGCCCATGGTTTTGGAAGAGGTTTTGGAAGAGATGTTCAACAAACACATATAGTTGTGATGGTCAGGTGTCTACAAACTTTTTTATTTTCCTATTTTCCCCTAAAATGTTTCTGATTGTTTTTCACTTGATTTTTATATGTTATAATTTCACATTGAGGGTGGGAAAAGTTCTGACATGATTTAACTTAGTTTTTTTCTTTTACGTCACAAAAACCTGCCATTTTAATAGGGGTGTGTAGACTTTTGTTATCCACTGTAAATAATGGTTGACTTGGAGTATTACATGTTAACATATTTACTCAGTGCTTCTGAGATGGTTTTCCTTCTCTTCTGTTTATCATTATTCTTTGTTACAGAATTACGAAGAGCAGAATCGATCATTATTAAATGTAACTGGCTTAAACATGAAACTGAAATTTGACTGCACAATAATTAGTTTATGAATGAAATACCACACATTAAGTCTGTTTGTTTGTCTTATCAATATATTCATAAACTCATGACTGAACTTCAGCTTTAGAGGAATTTCTTTCTGTTTGCCTATGGCTGATTCTGAACTACACTGGAGTTTTTAATAGATTATTTCAAAGCAAAAGTTACAGTGCTTAAACAAAATTTCAGAGCAGGATTAGATAATTGTCATAATAATGAAAGATTAAAACTGATTGTCAATACTTTGTGTTTGAGCAAGCAAGATGCTTTATTTATAGTTTATACAATTGATTCTGATTGGCTTACAGACGTTCTGAGGTGTGCAATTATTTTTCAGTAAATGAACAGCTAAAGTAATTCCAGTCAGGTCTTAAATAAAAAAATAAAATTAAAATCAGATGACTTGGTACATTTTGTAAAAAAATGGGAATACTATCAGGATTAAATGTTTTTTTTTAATTTAAAACCAGAGAAATTAATCTTTTGACATAACACAATGAAGACAGCTGCGAAACCCAGATTAATAATAAAAATCACTATGTGAGTACTGAAAATGATATGGGAGAGCAAGTATGCTGCCTCTGGTCCCCAATCTTACAGAGGTGCTGTTTAGTCACTTTGCATGCAACTCATTAATAAACCCATGTGATGATACAACCAGTACTACAGTATCTCTGGCAAATTTTACCATCAGTATCCACAATGAGGATTTAAAATGTGAAATCCATTCTAAAACAAAGTTGCCTGTAGATGTGATTTGTTTTAAACCAGAAAGTCATAATTCCTGTGTGCTGCATCTGCATTTAGAGATTTCAAGAAATGAACGCATTATTCTGCCCACGCTAAGCCCTTGACATCTCTCATTCACTCCAAGCAGCAGTAACCTCCAGCTGCTACCCTGCCAACTGCTCGCCTGTCGCCTAGCAACTGTCAGCCCACATACTAATTGTCTCCTTGAATCCCTAAGAGCTGATATGTGTTGTAATATGGTATTGAGAAAAATAAAGCAAAAAATATTTGTTCAGTTGTAAGACTTATGCTGTGACTTCACATGCAGACACTCACCCAGTATACGTGCCACCCGTGTTAAATTTATATTATATTTGTATTTGACTGGGTTTCAGCTATTTTACTGAAATAAATAAAAGGTCATTAAAATTAATACACAGCTTTCATGATAGATGGTTTCTGCTATAAAATGTAGTATTCGCAGGACAGTACTAATATATAGTAAAGTCTGTTCTTTGTGATAGACATAAGTTTGATGGATTTATTATAATATTACTCTACGGATTTGTGCAGGTAAATCAATCAGGCTACACAGTTACTTGAATGAAATAAATCAGTTTGAAGGCCTAGAAAAGGTCAATTTATTTATTGCCATATATCTCTTGATTGACTCTTCTGTGTAACTGTAATTGCAAGGTGAAAAATGTACAGTGCTGTGAAAAAGTATTTACATTTATTTATTTAGCAGACGCTTTTATCCAAAGCGACTTACAAGTGCACACTCACACACCAATGGTAGCAGAGCTTCCATGCAAGGTGCTAGCTTGCCATTGGGGGCAACTTAGGGTTCAGTGTCTTGCCCAAGGACACTTCGGCATGGGATCACCCGGGCCGGGATTCAAACCGCCAACCCCACGATTCGTGGATTAGTGGACAACCCGCTCTACCGACTGAGCCACAGCCGCCCTGATTTACCTGATTTCTTCTGTTCTTATGTATATCTCATACTAAATTGTTTCCGAAATTAAAACTAAATCTAAGATAAAACAAAGGCAACCTGAGTAAACACAAAATACAGTTTTTAGATGATAATACTATTTATTGAAGCAAAAACGTTATCCAATACCAACTGGGCCTGTGTGGAAATGTATTTGTAAATGTATACAAATCAATGCTTAAACAAAACTTTTTCAACAAGTTGGTTAAAAGCTCTTACCCAGAAACACACTATGGAAAAATTGAAATAAATTCCAGAAATGATGAGGAAGAAGGTGATTGAAATACATCAGTCTGGGAAGGGTTACAAAGATATTTCCAAGGCTCTGAGACTCCAAAGAACCAGAGAGAGCCATTATCTCTAAATGAAAAAACTCAGCACAGTAGGGAACCGTTCCAGAATTCCTCCAAGAGCACAGCAACAACTCATTCAGGAAGTCTCAAAAGAGTAAAGGACAACATCAAAGGACCTACAGGACTCCATTGTCAGAAAAACACTGGGCAAAAATGGCATCCATGGAAGAGTGGCAAAGAGAAAACCACTGTTAATCCAGAAGAACATTAAGGGTCATCTGAATTTTGCCAAAACACACCTTGATGGTCTTCAAATCTTTTGGGAGAATATTCTGTGGACTGATGAGTCAAAAAATGGAACTATTTGGAAGACAGGGGTCCCATTACATCTGGTGTAAACCAAACACAGCATTCCACAAAAAGAACATCATATGTAAGGATTCTTTGCTGCTTCAGGGCCTGGGCAACTTGCAATAATTGAGGGAAACATGAATTCTGCTCTCTACCAGAAAATCCTAAAGGAGTATGTCAGATCTTCAGTCCGGAAGTTGAAACACAAGTGCAACTGGATTCTGCAGCAAGACAATGAGCCAAAGCATAAGAGTAAGAACTAGTCCTAGAAGTAAGTGAAAGACTGATCTCCAGTTATCAGATGAGTTTGGTTAAAATTATTGCTGCTAAAGTGGCCCAATCAGATTTTAAGATTGTGTTTAGTCAGATTGCGTTTGTTTTATATTGTGCTTCATTTGAAGATCTAAAGTATGAGATAGACACAAAAACAGAAGAAATCAGGATTCTTTTTCACAGAAGGCAAATTCTTTTTCACAGCACTGTATATAAAAAGTATAATCGAAAGTAATAACAGAATAAAGATAATAGTTGAATGTGGACGTCACTTGAATAAAAAAAATGTTTTATAACATTTGTGTGCACTATAACATTAATGATAAATTATTTTGACAGTTAAAATGTTTATATTGTTATGATAAAAATATAGGAATTGATGTGTGAAAGCATGTTTGTCTGATAGTAGTATCAACATTTTCTTTTTCAATTCCTTTTTGTGATGATTTTACTGTAAACTGATTAATTTATTTTAACTTAAAACGTTAAAAGGTCTTTTTTGTTTTCATTTTTGTTTTCAAACCATTAATTATGCAAATTCAGTACAGTTACATTCATCTTAAAATGGCATCTGATGCATTCCTCGGTCATCATGTGTTCATAGAAATTCAGTTATAAATAAACATTTTCTATCAACACATAAAAAAGGATAATTATGAGTAATTCTTCAGTGTTCTTTATCAGTTCTTCTCTGCAGTAAGTTGTAACTTGATGCACCATATTTCTACAGGGCAGCGAGCTGCACTCAGGAAGTTCCTCTACAGGGGAGGGTGACATCACTTGACATCTCACCCAACCACAGAGAGTTACTAAGTTGCTCAAGAGATGAGAGTCTGCAGCTGGTGGATCTGAGAATGAGCAGACCCAGAATGGCCTT
>JAFFST010048142.1:114102-130324 GCA_022414735.1 Noturus placidus | reverse complement strand
TATATATATATATATATATTCGGGATACCAGGGCAATGGTATCCCCAAGCAGTGTTCACTCACAGACAGTAGTGCTTGGTATGAAATGTAAGGTCCTTGAATGAATGACTCCAAATGGTTGGGTAATACTCCATTATGTACTCTAAACATAAGCACCAAAGTCATGAACCTGATATGAACAGCTACAGTGATGTACAGTATCTGTTTGATTGATTATAGATCAAGCTTGCTGTGTGTTCGGTCATCTTGATCCTTCATCCAGGCTGTGATCTGGCATGCTTAAATGCATGCTGAGACTGAGGTGTTGTTAAGTATGGCAGGTAGAGTTCAGTGTTGCCAGCATAGCAGTGATAAAAGACCAGTTAGATTGGATAACTGTAAATGAGGAGTGGGCAAAGCAAAAATCCTTGAAATACACTAGTCATCACTTCCAACTCCTGATGACACCCTGTGGGATCTTTTCAGAAGTTAGAATTTAAACCATCCAAGTACGGTTCTTGTGGTACAAGGTTGGAGAGAAGACTCGGGAGAGCAGTATAAAGACTGAGGACTTCATGGAAAATTTTCCCACATTTTAAGGTGTCCACAAGTCAGTTGGGCAATTTTGGTGAAGTAGCCATTTTTGAAACCAGACTGGTTGGAAACCAACAGGTCATTCTGTGAGAGAAAGGTTTGGTTGCATTGTAAATGTGGGTGAGGACAGAGAGAGTGTTCGAGGGTGGTCTGTAGGAGATGTAAAGGGTCAGTGGAGATTTGGTGGACCAGCTGGCTGGTGAGGAGGCACAGGTCAATGGCAGCAAAGGGGTAGAAAGAAGTATATTCAGTGACATTATATTCATTAATTTATCTTTAGTAATTATGGGATGCCTGTCCATTGCAGGGTGCCATTCGCAGGGAACCATTAAGGACAGTTTTATTGTAGGCAAGCCACCTCCTGACATGTTTTAGATGGGAGGAAACATGCAAAAGTCTGTACAGACAGTAACTTTAGTGGTGACATGTCAACGCTATCCATTCCTTCACTGTGCTGACCAGTTGACCAGATATTATAGTTGAAGGTATATTTGAAGAAGGTACAGCATAATACAGCCCAACAATATGTTGAATTAAATTTTTATAAACTGCACCAGAGTTTCCCTGCGTATGGAACTTTAATAGCAAGTTTTCTATAATAGCAAATATGTTTTAAAAATTTAAGTTCACACTGTTTTTATTCTTTCTACATGATCATCTTAGGGCAGAAGGTTTCAAATGTGGAAGTGACAGCACCAAGGCTATCTTCAGGTAGGACACAGAAAGACTTAAATGGGCCTAAATTAAAAAAAAAAAAACATAATAACAATAAAAAGCCAGATAGTCATCATTATTGTTGAGTAGTGTGGCATAATTTCTTTGGTAAATGATTCTTTAATTCTTAATGTGTTTTACATGTTTTTAATAATAGCAGTGGTAGTTTTTGGATGTCAGTAAAATGTCAGATTAAAAATGTAGCACAGATTGCAACCTGACTAGATTGTTTGAAAGAATTGCACAATGGAAATATTGGAATAATAGAAAAGATTTTTCTTATTTGATACAGCCTACATTTTCAGCCATCATTTGTCGATTTTACCTTTTGTGTGAACCTAGAATCTGATGCAGTATCTATATATTTATCTAGCAGCCTAGCATAAGAATCCATGTACTATATGTAATCAGTGTAAAATGTTTGAAATAGCTGTCGTAAAGAAAATAATGGTTTAAAAGAATTGACCTTTTGAATATTCTAATTGCATTTGGAAAGGTCAAACAAATTAAGAAAAAAAAAAAGAAACGCTTGAAGCCTTTAGTTAGCTATCCTCTCTAAAACAGACCTTTTTGTCCCCGTGTGGCCATACCATTTTCTTACCATAATCCATGTGTGATGTGTAATTGCTCAGTGTAATATTAGACGAGACAAGAAAAGGAAGAGGATGCAATGCAGAAATGACTAAGGCTGATGTCCCATTTGTTTTTCTGGTCTGTGGCTCACTCCCATTTGAATCATACACTTAGCAGTTTCTATGGCAACAGCAGGACCAGAATGCATTGAGTTATTCTAAAAGGTCTGTGTAATCTCAAACCAGATAGGGAGGGGCTAATGGATATGGGATCAGAACAGTATTATTAAACATAAATGCACAAAACATGATTCACAAATGTATGTCTTGATTTACAAATAAATGTGTTCACAAATTCTTTCCCATGTACATTTATATTATGTCTACAGTCAGGCATTCAGACTTTCTGTGCAGGCTGGTTTTGATCAATGTAAGACTATGGACTATAACTGACACTCCGCTATATCCTTAATTCTGCATTGTCATGAAGCAGACAGATGGACAAGTGCAGAATTTCTAGTGTTATTAAACCAGTGTAGCAGACAAACCAAAGGTCTAGGAAATGCGCAGAAACGTGAGGCAGGCAGTCGGCAAACAGTAAGTAGCTGATAAAGTAGATGATACTAACTCATTTAACCTAAAATAGGCTATGGACAAAACACTAATCAGTATAGGCAGATAAATGTTTGGAATCATCACAGACACAATGCTGGAGCAAGACAAAAGTAACACTGAGTCTGGGATATTTAAAGGGAGTAGTATGATTTCAAACTGGTAAGTCCCATTAGTAATCAGGTGACTTCTCTAGCAAATATTCTCAAAGTCCTTTTTTGGGGCACAGCATGATGAAGCCTAGGTTACTAGGATTGCACTTATCCTTCAGTAGTTTGTCATAAATATTTTTATCTATGTGTTAGTGACATCATTATCCATACTGCTGTTGCATAAAATAATGGTAGACAATTATTTCATTAATGATTAAACAAGATGTGCTTTCTTCAATTGACTTTAGTCCAGATGGAAGTTACCTGGCAGCTGGCTCTGCAGATGGTGGTGTGTACATCTGGAACATTAGCACAGGCAACCTGGAAACGCGCCTACTAGACATGCATAGGTATACAGAATCCCTTTAGTAACCTAAAGTAGTTTCTTGTTTTACTAGTTACCAAGAGAACAGAGAGATAATTTTGTTTCGTTTGCATACTAAGTACAGTTTGAACTTCATTTCCAGTAGATGAATTTAATGTTAATATGCAATCTGTTTTGAAATTGCATAATATCAGCTTGCCAATTGGGTACATTTCAGATCAAACAACAGGGTTGTTAACTCTGGTTCTGGTGTTGTCCTGAGATAGTTTTGATGAGTAAAGGGCCAGCCAGACAACCAAACATTTTACAACTTGTTAATGACATATACAAGTTGCATTAATGTTATCAACTGAAGAATATATTTTAAGAATACATTACAATGTTTATCATTGCCTCTTTTACCCAGCATTTCTGGAATGTGTTTTTCAGTCCATGACATGACTTACATCATTTTCGATCATAAATATTTGTATGGCTGTATTGTTAGTGACGTACTTTAATTATTCCAAAACCACTCAGCTTTACAAGACTTCTCTTTGTATTTCAGAACCTCAGTTAATGCAGTGGCTTGGTCAATGTCAGGGGAGTATATGGTGAGTGTTGATAAGAGCCGATGTGCCATTCTGTGGAGTGACATCTGAAACTGGAATTAAGCACTGTCTGCTGCTGATTTACACACCAGAGTCAATAACATCCACACATCCAAGCTCAGCCTGTGAGGAAAGGTGTGTTCTTTACACCAAAACTGTTCAAAAGAGCTTCAGTGTTTTCAGTGCTCATAGAGGCAAAGCACCACAAGCACACTAAATTTGTTTTGGTGAGGCTTTATAAAGCAGTCAATATTGATATGACACCTTGATTTTTTTCCCCACAAATGATTGAATTAAAGTCTGAAGCCATGTATTAGTTTATTAGACATTTAAAGTGTGCTCCTTAAATATGTTTTCACTCAAGCATATTGACTTACAGATTTAAAGCCTGGTGACAAAAAGTCACAGATAGTAAGAAACTAAGTAGATATACTGTAGGTGATGATTGGTTTCATTCTAAGTCATGTTCATATTTCCATTATTAATATGTTCTATTTGAGTACATAGAAATTAGCTAATTATATTTCACAGTGTAAAAACAGATTTTGTACAGTATGTCTATTTTGTAATGTATATGGTAGTATTGTGCAGTAAAAAAATACACCAATTTAGACCCTGTATAAATACCTGGTTTGTGCTTGAGTGCTTCCTCAACCACTCTGAGAGGTTGTTTGATTGTCCTAACCACATGCATTTACATTCTCATTTTTTAAGATACCCAGTGAAATGTATATATTTGTTTATATTCTAATTTTTAACCCAGTTGTACTGAATGTTGTGATTTATATACAGACTATTAGATAAATAAATTTATTACCATTTTTCTTACCATTACCAAGTCCTATTTTGTGATTTTTTTTAACAATACATTGTTTGCATTGTGCACTTCAGGGAGCCACTTTGGAGGATACATCAGCATGAATCAGACAGTCAGCAAGGTTTTGCAAACTGTATTCTAATGTGGTGTGAGGTTAGGCTCTGTGGTATATTGAATGGAAGGAAGTTTGAGGTTTGTTTTTTTATACAGTTGTGAGGGCAACTCATAACTGCTGCAATGTGCTGACATCTGCAGTCCCATCAAGTTTTTTTATTACGTTTTAATACTTTATCTACTACTGCAAACTATGTGATCTAATAATAGCTTTATTAGTCACTATTGGAACAAATTGGTTATAACAGAAAATTTGATTTATTATCTGTGCTAATACCGGGGTTCGAGTCCTGCCAGGGCCATATGTGTGTTCGGAGTTTGCATGTTCTCCCTGTGTGTCGGGGATTTCCTCCGGATACTCCGGTTTCCTCCCCCAGTCCATAGACATGTATGGTAGGCTGATTGGCATGTCTAAAGTGTCCGTAGTGTATGAGTGGGTTATGAATGTGTGTGTGTATGTGATTGTGCCCTGCGATGGACTGGCACCCTGTCCAGGGTGTACCCCGCCTTGTGCCCGATGCCTCCTGGAATAGGCTCCAGGTGACCCTGAGAAAGGAGTAAGCGGTAGAAGATGGATGGATGGATGGATCTGTGCTAATGACTTTTGTCATCTTACAACCATGAATTACTCAAAATCATACTACAGCACTGTAGTAGAAGTTGTAAATTATCTAGCAATCTTTGGGAAAAGAACTGTGGAGATGAAACTGATAGAACTTGGCTAGTAAGTACACTCAGCACAATTTTATATATTTTTGTGTTCTTAGAGAAAGGGCATTTGTAATAGAAACGTATTTTAAATTGATTAAGTCACTGAATATCTGTGCTGAGGTTTATTTTTTTTAAAGTCTGACTCTTACAGTATGTTGCAGTTAACCTGGTAGTGCTGGTAGGGAATGTTTAGATTGAATTGTGCTACTCTGTCATTGCCTTGGAGCATAATGGTGAGCAGAAAATGTGTCTTATTTTGTACTAGTTATCACCCACATAGAACTGCTATTACACATACCCCTTCATTTGGAAAGAAGAGAGAGAGAGAGAGAGAGAGAGAGGCTAAGTGTGTGTGTGTGTGTGTGTGTGTGAGAGAGAGAGAGAGATAGAGAAAGAGAGAGAGAGAGAGAGAGAGAGAGTGTCTGTGTATGCATGTGACGGAGCGAGAGAGCGGAAGGGAGTGTGGGAGGGAGCTGGAGATGTAGCAAAAGCAGCAGCACTGCCTCACATTGGACCTCAAACAGAAGATTCTTAAATCTCAGGATTTCTGATGCAGGTTTTTTTTCCCCAGACACGGTTCATTTGAGGAATGCCTAATTGAATAGCAACAGAGCGGGAAGTAGCCAAGCAGAACAGGGAATCGCCTGCTTTTGCTTCCTTTGGGGAGGGGGGACCTTTTTCACAGGCAAAAGCGGAGATGCTTCTGTAATCAAATTCATCTGGATAGTGTTTAAACTGTAGGAAACATCTACATGACAGATGCTGTATCATCCTGCCTGTGTGCTTAAGTGAATTTTTCCTTTTTCTCCTTCTTAGCTGCTTCATCTTTTTATTTTTTTTTAAACATTTCTCTATTTCTGCAAGTCCAAAACAGAAAAGCACACAAATTATCATCATCATGGGTGATAAAGGCACAAGGTAAGAAAGGAATTTTATAACAATAAATGCTGGAAGGAAATGCATTATCTATCTTTCTTGGTGAATGTTTTTATTTATTTATGTAACTTTATATATTTTAAATGTGTGCAATTAATGGAAAACATTTTTTTCATCTGTGGCCAGTGTGATGTTTTTTTACCTGGTCTTAGAAGATAAGGATGTGTATGAACTGTGAAATTTTAAGGACAAAAAAGGTTCAGAAATAATTAAACCCATATGTTTGCCTAATTTCTTCAGAATCACTATTTTTCACATTATATTATTTTCTAGTGTATATAACTATTCCTTCCTATATACAGAAATGTTGTAATTCAGTTGCCAAATTTCCATCAGTCTATTTTGTTCTTTAACACTGCCCTATCTGTGAAGGATTTATATTTCAGTCAATGTGTCATGCTCTGTTTTGACGCAGCTGGTCAAAACATGACTGTTGACATTTCACACATAGCATGGTACCGTATCAACAGAGTTCTAAATTACTTGAGCCTCGCTGAAGAGGAAGTAAGCTATATGCCATATCTGTGCTATCAGCAGGATAATGAGGTAATTATCCTCTTACAGTAATAGCAAAGCTCTCTGCTATTACTGTATGTTACACATTGAAATATCAGCAACAGCTGGAGAGGAATCCTCCAGTGACTTGTGATGGATCCTTCCATCAGAAATCCATTTGGTTGTTAAATGTCTCCATGAATACTAATACATTGTGGCCAAACACATGGTAGGGAGATGCATTTTTCCCCCCACAACTATTTTATTTACATCTATTGATTTATTTTTTAAGTCCATTTTTAAGTTACTTTTGATTAGCTTGTTTTTGACACAAACATCCTTTCTAATGACTGGCCATAATCCCAATTAAAAGATAAATTTAAATCTGTTTTATCAAGAGTTCTCAGTTTGTTTGTCAGGCATACACAATCAGTTTGTATGAAGCTGTACGGTGGTTGTATGATGCTGTTTTTATGTGGTTCATTGGTTCTAAAAGTGATAATGAAAGAAGTGAGTTGTGTAAGGTAAATTGAAGTCAGAGAGAGAATAGGTTACACTCTAGATGTTATCAAGAAGGAAAGTAAGTGGCCCTATATTGCAATGTATTGATGTGCACAGAAAAAAAAAAAAATTCAGGCAGTTTCAATATAAAATTATTACACTGTAGATACTGTGCTGTGAAAATGTATCTGATTTTACAACAAAATCTAAGATAAAACACAATGTACTGTTTTTAAATAATAATAATGTCACTTATTGAAGCAAAAAAGGTATCCAATACCAACTGGGTGTGTGTGAAAATGTATTTACCCCATGGTTACCAAGTCCCCAAATCTATGAAACTGAATTCATAATGGGGTTTAGCTGGACTAGACGCAGCCAGACCTGTTTTACTGTAAACCCTGTTCAATCAAATCAACACTTAAATAGAACTTTTTCAACAGCATGAATTGGTTAAAATGTCGTGCCCTGTAACACACCATGCCAAAACTGAAATAAAGTCCAGAAATGATGAGGAGGAAGGTAATTGAAATGCATCAGTCTGGGAAGGGTTACAAAGCTATTTCAAAGGCTCTGGGACTCCAAAGGACCACAGTCAGAGCCATTCAACTTGCAATAATTGAGGGAAACACGAATTATGCTCTCTACAAGAAAGTCCTGAAGGAGGATGTCTGGTCTTCAGTCCGTAAATCGAAACTCAAGTGCAACTGGATTATGCAGCAAGACAATTAGAACATCCTCAGACCTCAGAGTCAGTTCTCCGCCATATTATAAAATGGCATCACACCTCAGACTAAAAGACTTCAAGACTCAGGAAAACTATTAGAGATTTTTATTCTTAACCTTTCCTTAGACAGATTTAACACCAGTTACACTGTGTTAAAGGAAATACTGTTACGCCACGGCGAACTCACGGCCACCGAGCCGGCGTGTACTATATATCCCAGCCACGCCCGTGCTCAAGTTCGCCGGAGTACTGAGTCCGAACACCTGTGTGCCACCCAAGGTTATAGAAGACCTTGTTAACAACAATGTGGCACGAAGTAATGCTCAAGTTTTCCCTTACACTTGCTAAGTTACCAAGCTCCCTACTACATTTTGGATTTACATGGTTTAAGGACTTCAGCCTCGTTCACGACTACGATCCTCGGATATCACTTTGGATTACTTAGTTTGCCTCCGACTGTGCCTTACACCTCACTCTTCACTCGTCTCTCAGTCATTGCTCGGTCCACGCTTGCCTCCCAACTGGTAATGTAACAAATACTTTAAAATACATTGTATCATATTCCCTTGTTTTATTAAAATAGTTTTTATAGTCAGGTTGACATTATTTATAATTGTTTTTAAATAACGGGTTTACTTAAGTTACTGGTTTACTTAAGTATATTAAGCCTTTAAGCATTTAGTTTAATACAAGCATTTGATAACTTAATAATAACTAATAACATCACCCACCCTCACTTATAGATTTAAACAAAATACACTATATGGCCAAAGGTTTGGGAACACCTCATATGTGCTTTTTGAACATCCCATTCCAGATTTAGTCCTCGCTTTGTTGTTATAATAATCTCCACTTTTCTGGGAAGGCTTGCCAAGAGTATTAGTGAGATCAGGTACTGATGTTGGACAAGAAGGCCTGGGGTGCAGTTTAGTGGGGTTGAGGTCAGGGCTTTGTGTAGGCCACTCAAGTATCTTCCACTCCAAACTTGGCAAACCATGTCTTCATGGACATCATTTTGTGCACAGGGGCACTGTCATGTTGGAACATGTTTGGGCCCTTTAGTTCCAGTGAAGGGACGTGAATATTCTTCGGAAATGTGTGCTTCCAACTTTCTGGCAAAGTCGTATTTATTCCATAAATACTACGACAAATGGTACAGATTGATGTCCTTTTCATTTTTATTTGTTTAATTTTTACATGTTAATAACATTACTTCTATTTCAATAAAAGATTTAAGATTTTTTGGTTTCTGTTTCTAGATTCTTGTACTCCCTACTTTACTATCGATAAAAAGCCATCATTTTGATTACCACCTTGGGCCTTCAAAGCATGCATGGTTAATTTTACCCAACAGAAAATAGCATCTCTTTCATGGCTTGTTTAAACTCATGTCTATGCACGTGTTCCTTGGTGAGCTTTGGTAGATGGAAAATTAATCTTCTGAATGAGTAAATTGGACTACACTTTTCACCCAGAATAAATTTGCATTTAATTATACGTAAGATTGGATAATGAAGTGCAGATAAAATATGACCAGAATTATAATACTGAGTTTGTGATTATTTTAGATCCCTTTTTATATTCTTTAACAGTTTAAAGCCAAAATTGCTTTGTTTACAGCAGTATTCATTTTGTTCTCTGTTCGTTAACCTCCTATTTTAATTACTTAGCAGAAGCCAATTTTTTTTGGCCTGTTTTTGGGGTGCCCATTTTCAGCATTGAATTGAATTAACCACATTAGTGGTTAATGGCTCATATGAAAGTAGACACTCAGGGCTTTAAGAATTTGCAGTTTTCCATAAGTATTTCTTTTTAAATATAGCCTACTAGTTTAACATTTGTAATTTTATTGTGGCTGTTGTACACAGTGCTTTACTATCAATAAACTTTTGTTGTGCTGTCCGTTTTATCTCTGTACAAATGCTATTGTGGAGAGGTGTGAATTGTTTGCCCAGCAGGGGGCTCACAATGCTCACCTTTCCCAATCGCCCTTCTCACCAGCAACTAAGCACAGTCATGATACTCTACAAACAGAAACCTAACACTGTCCAGACTAATCTTATAACAGACTTTCGGCAATAAAATAATTAATTTGTTTATATGTCAGTGTACTGTGAGTTAGGGTTGAACAGTGTGACATTTAACAGTTAATTGTAAACAATTAACAGACATTAGATTATGTTGTTGTAGATGTTCTTTTGTTTTTAATTTTCCAAACTTTTAATTGTTTCTAAATTCCTGTACTAGTAAAAAACATAGTTAAACGTAAAAAAAAAAATAAAATTGTTAAAGCAATCGTCCTGAATGAAATTCGATGAGTACTATCATGGATATGGCCAGACTTTGAAATCAGAGGCTGGTTTCATCTCTTAAAAAGATTTTTTTCATGCCCCTTCATTGAAACTTTTTTTTGTCAAATCAGCACACACAAGCAGCAGAGTAGCAGTGTAACAGCTCATTTTAATTATGAAACCTCTGGACTGTTTACATTTGTGGAAATAAATACCACTCTCACTTAAACTACATCCAATTAAATGTATTTCCTTTTTTCTACACTTGGGGGGAAATGACAAGAACATTTAAGTGCTAGTACACTAAAAACCAGATGTCATTTAATACACACCTAGAAAGGACTCATTGGAATCAAGCCATTATTGTAGTGTGCTAGTGTCACGGCTCGGAGGAAGAGGCAGGAAGTATTCGCAAGAGACTTTATTTTAATATAATATAAACAAACAAGAAACATAAACCAAGACCTTTCCAAAACAAACCGATCTATTCAAACAGTCCAAACGTGCCCGATCCCTTCGGGTGACACAAAACAATAACGCGCAACTTAGTGCCAAAATCCAAGAACTTAAATAACCCTCTAGATTACAAAACAAACTGAAAACACCTGTCACACTTCCGGCCTGCATCTACGTAGGATGATCACGTGACCGGGTAAAGTCCGTATAGTGGCGCCCTCTGCTGGACGAGGCGTGACAGCTAGGCACGCGGAGGAAATGCTCCTGCACAATGTCCAAACAACTAATTAGATTTCCTCAGGGAGAATGTTTTCTCTCCTCTCTCTAAATAAGAAGTCACAGCAAACAACCTACACAAATCCATATTTATTTTTACAAAAATGGATTGAGTACTCCTGAAGCATATAAAACATTTAAAAAATCAAGGCATTAAATGCAGCATGACCCAAAAGCACTCTTTTAGAAACATCATCCAGTGGAATATGCTATCAGATGAGAATGTTCCACAGATTGTCTGAAGTGACAGGCCAGAGATAAATGTACCAGTTGGACAATCTGAAGTCATTAGATTTGTCATTTGACAGGGCAAATCACTCCTATCCAACTACAAGCAGGAGACTCAGTTATGAGTTAGTGTAATATAGGGCTACACCTGCATCACTTGCTCAGAGTGTTTTACCCTGAACACTCTCCTTTGATCCTGGTTGATTTTTTTTTTTGCTTTGCGAAACTGGTCAACAAATGTTAATAAGGTTTTGTTCTTCATCTACTGTAAAGTACAGTTTTAAATGGATCTCTACCTTTGGTTTAGTGCAGCCCAAATGCAAAACCAAGCTACTTGCAACAGTGTAATAGTAAACCTAAATGAATATTTTGTAAACCTAAATGAATATGTAATAATTAAGCTAAAATATCTCTTTATATTTATTTGATTTATTGAAGTTGCAGTAATACAAGACGTGTAAAAATGTTACATAGATTGCTAATCAATACTGGGTGTGACTGTAATGCTGGATCATTGTGTCCTATCTTAGAGTATTTATGTATTAGGCCAACCTGCACCAGAAACCGTGGCTTAATTAAATCCCATTAAACTGTTATACAAATGTTACAGACAAAACCAGTCTTCTAACTCTAAACCCCAGAATTGTTGCCACTAGTTGTTGTGTATTTCCAGATAACTACTGTGAGTGGCAAACTCTTATTATTTCTTATTATTTCAAATTTGTAATAGTAATTTCTTTATAGCACTAAATACGTATGAGCAGATTTATCAACTTTTGTTGTTTTTACATGCAGGAATTGGGTTCATAAATGCAGCACGCGATGTGTCAAAGCCAAGATACAGAATATTGGGAGGCAAATGCCTGAGAATTACAGGCAACTATTACAAATTTAAAGATATATAAATCAAAGTAATAATTAAATGATGGACTTAATATCAAAGTACATTAGTCTTTGAATCATAAAATACAAAAAAACATTGTTAGATGTGGCTGATTATGACAAATGTATCGTATGGAAAAATCTAAGATGGAAATCTATGATGGAAAACTCTAAGATGATGCAGGGCCTTTAATTCTCCATTACAAGACCAGCAATTATTTATTTATTTATTTATTTTATTTCACCAACATACGGCTAACTATGTAATAGGTCAGTGGTTTTCAAAGTGTGGGCCGCCAGGGGGCGCACACACACACACACACACACACACACACACACACACACAATCAATTCCTAATGTAATGTAATGTAAAGATGTAAGATGTAATTATTAATAAAAAAGGGGGATATATTCAGAAGTCTGTATTTCTAATGTGTTTTAATGACATATTGCAAAAGGGTGGCAAGGGTAAAATGTTAATGCAGGTTGGGGGGCCTTGCTCTGGAAAAGTTTGGGAACCACTGTAATAGGTTATTACATTTTGCTAACACCTGTATCATTATTTCACTTCACATTAAGAATTTATGGAACAAGGATTAGTATGTCTTGATGTTGTCTGCAGTGTTAACATCTGTGCAGTGCTGAACCTGAAATCCCCAAATGGAAACAGTTCAACTGATGAATGGGAATTTTTAAATATACGTTCTGCATAAGTAACCGAAACAATTGCCTTACCACACTAAAAGATGCAATTTGGCAGGAGACATGCAAAGTACATACAAAAAGAATTTAATAATTCATTCATCTCCAACAACCGCTTGAACGTTGTCAGAGTCATGGTTGATCCATAGCCCATTCTTGGAACTGTAGGTGCAAGGCAGGGATACACCATGGATGGGATGCCACTCCATTGCAGACAATCATACTGACCCATCCAAATAATATGAATACAGTGATCTGTATTTGATCAATTATATCCTGTTAATATTGTTTTTGTTTATTCTCTCAATAATTTCATACATTACAACTTATATAATGAAAATACTCCTAGTAAGCTAGATACTGAATATATGATACGCCAAGCACACATTGAGCTGATTCAGCTACAGAACCAAACAGACACCTTTGCACTACAGGCACATACACTCATTTAAAAATTCATACACACTTTAAAGTCACTTACTGCATGCTTCTGTGCTATTAAAACTCCAACTGAAATAGTGCACTGAAAGGGCTTAAAAGCCTTCTCAAGTTTGTGGTTCCACTTAGGTTGGATTTCATGAAAGCTTGTTTTTTTTTAGTCATGTCCAATCGTCATTAGCACATCATATAATGTCTTTTAATGCCTAGGATGCCTGCTCACCTGTGTGAACATTCAATAGGCTTGCTGCAGGGAGGCATGAGTACCATGTGTGTGTTCCTAGACGTGATCGAGAACATGTAAATGCCTTAGTGGAAGAGTGAGGTAACATCTCACTGTAAGAACTGACAAATCTGGTGCAGTGAGGATGAGATGCATTGTAGTACTTAAAGCAACTGGTGGCCACCAGATACTGACTGTTACTTTTAGTATTGATCCCCTTTGTTCGGGGACTCATTATTCCATTTCTGTTCATCAAATGTCTGTGAAACTTGTTCTAACCCTAACCCAAGGAAACCAAGCAAAATAAACCTTAAATTTAAATAAAATAAACCTGTGTTTTATTTGCAATTGTTTGATATCCATGAGAGCAGAGTATTTTTTTTTATTTTTTTTTAAAAACAAAATAGCAAATGGTTTAACAATGAAGGCAATTTACAACAGCCTTCTTTGCTCATATTTCCCAAAAATGCAACTTTACGTTGTCTTGAAAGTTGAGTTTATGTAGGTACGGAGAATACAGAAGTATTGAATCTTTTTCAGTAATTTTTTTCAGTAAATCAGAAACATTTGTGAATTTAAATTAACTGAATTGTTTAGGTTCAGTACAGTGGGGACATTTGTTTAGTTTCAGTACAGTGGACACATTTGTTTAGGTTCAGTACAGTGGGATCATTTGTTTAGGTTCAGTACAGTGGGGACATTTGTTTAGGTTTAGTACAGTGGGGACATTTGTTTTGGTTCAGTATAGTGGGGACATTTGTTTAGGTTCAGTACAGTGGGGACATTTGTTTAGGTTCAGTATAGTGGGGACATTTGTTTAGGTTCAGTACAGTGGGGACATTTGTTTAGTTTCAGTACAGTGGGGACATTCGTTTAGGTTCAGTACAGTGGGGACATTCGTTTAGGTTCAGTATAGTGGGGACATTTGTTTTGGTTCAGTACAGTGGGGACATTTGTTTAGGTTTAGTACAGTGGGGACATTTGTTGAGGTTCAGTACATTGGGGACATTTGTTTAGGTTCAGTACAGTGGGGACATTTGTTTAAGTTCAGTACAGTGGGGACATTTGTTTAGGTTTAGTACAGTGGGGACATTTGTTTAAGTTCAGTACAGTGGGCACATTCGCATTGTTCTCAAATCAAAGGAAATGTCTATCTTATCTAGATTATTTTTGCCTATTCAAAACCAATAGTAACAATTCTTCTGTATTGCATTCTTTTCTAATTTAATAACATTTTTATAAAAAATTATATTTCAACAATTTTTCAGCATTATATATTGTTTTTTTTTAATTCCAGAAATTATGAGGCCATTATCTCTAAATGGCAAAACTTGGCACACTGGGGTGGCTGCGGCTTAGTTTGTTGAGCGGGTTGTCCACTAATCACAGGGTTGGTGGTTCGATTTCTGGTCCACATAACTCCATTGAACCCCAACTTGCTTCTGATGGCAAGTTAGCACCTTGCATGGTATCTCTGCTAGTATTGGAGTGTGTGTGAATGGGTGAACGAGACACAGTGTAAAGCTTTTTGGATAAAAGTGCTATATAAGTGCGCCATTTGCCATTTACACTAGTGAACCTTCCCAAAAATGGCCAACTTTACAAAATTCCCCCAAGAGCACAGCAGCTACTCATCCAGGAAGTCGAAAAAGAGCCAAGGACAACATCTACAGGTCCATCTTGGATCAATAAAAGTCACTGTTCATGATTCAGAAAGACACTGGGCAAAAATGCCATGCATGGAAGAGTGGCAAGGCAAAAACCACTGCTAACCCAGAAGAACATTAAGGCTTTTCTGGGAGAATGTTCTGTGGATTGATGAGTCGAAAGTGGAACTGTTTGGAAGATAGGGGTCCTGATACATCTGCTGTAAACAAAACACGGAACTCCACACAAAGAACATCATACCTACGGTTAAGCATGGTGGGGGAAGTGTTATGGTGTGTGGATTCTTTGTTGCTTCAGGGCCTGTTCAACTTGCAATAATTGAAGTAAACATGAATTCAGCTCTGTACCAGAAAATCTTAAAGGAGAATATCCAGTATTCAGTCTGTAAGTTGAAACTCAAGCGCAAATGCATTATGAAAAAGCGATTATGCAACATGAAATAGGAGCATGGAAGTAAGTCCTCCTCTGAATGGCTCAAAAAAAGCTAAATTAAACTTTTGGAGTGGCCTTGTCGAAGTCCTGCCTTGAGCCAATTGAGCTGCTGTGGCAAAACGGGAAGTTCATGCTCAAAAACCCTCCAGTGTGGCTGAAATAAAACAGTTCTGCAAAGAATAGTTCACCAAAATTCCACCACAGTGCTCTGAAAGACTAATCTCCAGTTATCGGAAGCATTTGGTTGAAGTTATTTTGGCTAAAGGAGGCACAACCCGATTTTAGGTTTAAGGGGGCACTTAGATTTTCACATGGGTGATAGGTTTTGGAAAAACTTTTTTTTGCTTCAGTAATAAAAAAAATAAAGAAAAACGGCATTGTGTCTTTACTCAGGTTTTTATGTTTATGTTGTATTTCGTTTGAAGATATAACATGATTTAGTATGAGATGCACACAAAAATAGAAGAAATCAGGAAATCAGAAATTTTTCACAGCACTGTAAGAGGTCTTTGCTTTTTTAAAAATAAAATAAAGGATGTTATCATTGAACCTGGAATGACTGCTTGATGACTAGGACTCTTTTCCTGTCAGCCTGTCGGCTATAAATAAAGGCTAAATGAGTTTCCATGGTAATATGTATTGTTTTGTATTTTATTTATTATACAAACAATATGCAAAAAAAAGAAGATGTTTTTAGGAAACTGTGTTGGTAAATTTTATAGAGATTGAAATAAAATTTTTAAGATCTTAGATACAGTGGTCTGCAAAAGTTTTGCATGTCGCTAC
>JAFFST010048142.1:99946-113786 GCA_022414735.1 Noturus placidus | reverse complement strand
CCAAAAAAAAAAAAAAAAACCTAAACACTGCATAAGTGTAAGCACCTTTAGGGTGTTTTCACACCTGTTAGTCCAGTTGCCCAATCTGAATAAGAGTGAAATTTGATCTTAAATGAAACAAAAAGTAAAAACTAAAACATTGGTTGTGTAAAACCTTTCATTCACTGGTCAGAAATATGGCAATGGAAAAAGGGAAGGAAACCTTTACCAAGTGTATTTAAGAATTTGGGTGTCAGATACTTTACAAAAAGTATCTGAACACAGAAAACAAGGAGTCATTACTCAGTAGATTGCAATATAATTATATAAATAACTAGAGTAAAACTAGTTCAAACTGGACTGAGACAACCGGTCACATGATCTCAGAGTGATTATTTTGGTTCACACTTGAGTGTGACTGTTGTGTTCTCACATTCTCACATGATTGCTGTGTTCTCACATGCCTAAATGAAGTAAGTAAGTAAGTAAGTAAGTAAAATTTATTTGTAAGGCACGTTTCACACAGAAAAGCTGACCAAAGTGCTGAACACAGTAAGGGAAGTAAAATAAACAGAATAAGACCAAATTAAAACAGACAGTAGACAATAGTAAAAAAATAATTTAAAAAAATTTAAAAATTAAACATTTGATCAAAAAGCCTGGCAGAAGAGATGTGTTAAGCCTCTTTTTAAAAGTGGTAATGGAAGGTGCAAGGCAGTGGCAGTTGATTCCATAGACAGGGGGCAGCAAAAGCTCTATTTCCCCCTTTGAAATGAACCGCTCTGATCCTGAAATGCCTCCCAACTAGTGGATGTTTTTCAAGTGATTTCAAAGTGTTTTAGCAGGCATATGGTTTGAATAAAGATATTTGAATAAAGATACAGATACAAATATTTGGAGTACTAAATATATACAGATAAGGCTTTATGTTACACCCCTAGTGTGCAATGTTCGCTTGTAAGATTTGGACTTAAACTCCTTTGTATTTTCACTAAAGATTAAAGTATTGGCACACCTGGCTGTGTTGGGAGCATGGTCAGCCACTATTCCACTGATTTCCTTTAACATTAGAAATACAGTGTGCCACCCACATTTTAACATCAAAAGAGATATGCCTGGTTTCATTTAAAAAAAAGTTTGAATTTCAAGTAGAATTTCCTACTTTTGCCTATTCAGTCACCATCCAATAATCTCCAGAGAAGCTCCTACCTTAATCGATAGTGATGTATGCAATACACATACTTGACTATGCAGATCCTAGCCCTGGGTTTACATTTGTTTACTGAGCCATGGTAAGTTGCGCTTTTCCATAGAAACATAGCTATGACTTATCTCTTCGGACTATTCATCCATGGACATGCCTGCCTTACTTACAAGGAGACCATATCAGATTAATAATGCCTCTTATAAACTGCAGCTCCCACCACAATACCATACTTCACCTTCACATACACATGTGATGTCTATGTGTTCATAGGCTTATTTGGCTGCTTTTATGCGTATGGCAATTGATATGCTCTTTTTTCTTTTTTTTGTACAGTGCATTATGTTTAATTCAATTAAATTAAATTTTATTTGTATAGCACTTTTACAATGGTCATTGTCTCAAAGCAGCTTTAGAGAAACATATAAACACAGGATACTGATTTTAAGTGTGCAAATTAATCCCTATTGAGTAAGCCAGTGGTGACGGTGGCAAGGAAAATCTCCCTAAGATGATATGAGGAAGAAACCTTGAGAGGAACCAGACTCAAAAGGGAACCCATCCTCATCTGAGTAATAACAGATAGTGTGAAAGTAAAAGAAAGTTCATTATGGTTTTTAAATGAAGACTTTGTTGAACTAGACCACTGTTCACCAAAGAAGACCTGAGTGCAAAATTGGATATAGTAATTACAGTCCCAAGGCCATAGCAGCAACCGTAGTCGCAGCAACCACAGTGAGAATGTCCATGTGAATTGAGGTCCAAAACTATTTGATGGTACTTCAACTGGTGCCAACCTAATCAATCTTCAGGCTGTAGCCTCCAGATGATGAGAGCTGCATCCAGAATGCAGAGTCCATTCAGGTCCAGAGTGCAGAAAGGGTCAGGATCACTGACATATCCATAAAACGTGTGGCTTGACCGAACGAGAGAGGGAGGTAAAGAGAGGGAGAGATTATTAGGTATGCCTACTATCCTGTGATGGATATACTGTGTACCTTGCATAAAAGAAAGTCTACTCATGGTAAACTTGAGTAAACAAATACGTTTTAAGCCTAGACTTAAACACTGAGACTGTGTCTGAGTCCCGAAGACTAACTGGAATACTGTTCCATAACTGTTGTGCTTTGTAAGAGAGAGCTCTTCCCCCTGCTGTAGCCTTCACTATTCGAGGTACCAACAAATAACCTGCATCTTTTGATATAAGTAGATGTGGCAGATTATAGAAGACCAAAGTTCGCTTAGGTACTGTGGCTCCAGACTGTTTAGTGCTTTATAGGTTAGTAGTAGCATTTTATAATCAATGTGAAATTTCACTGGAAACCAATGCAGTGTGGATAAGATTGGGGTGATGTGGTCATATTTTCCGGATCTAGTTAGGACTCTTGCATTCTGGATTAACTGGAGTTTGTGTATGCTCCTACTGGAACATCCAGACAATAAAGCATTACAATAATCTAGCCTAGAGGTGATGAAAGCATGAACAAATATTTCTGCATCATGTAGTGACAATATATTTCTCATCTTAGCAATATTTCTGAGATGAAGGAAGTCTATCCTAGTAATACTATCTACATGAGAGTCAAATGAAAATCTGGGGTCAATAACCACACCAAGGTCTTTTACCGCTGCACATGACGAAACGGAAAGACCATCCAGAGTAACTATGTAATCAAAAAACTTTCTTTTAGCTACACATGGTCCTAGTACAAGTACTTCTGTCTTGTCAGAATTAAGTAAAATGAAATTAATAAGCATCCAACGTCTAATGTCCTTTACACATTCCTCAAATTTATTAAGCTACTGTGTGTTGTCCGGTTTTTAGACGCAAAAGAACATTGTTAAGCATTTCTAAAGTGCATTTTTCTCTTCACACAGGGTATTCAAAAAGGCAAGTCCAAATGGAAAGGTAATTTAGAGTCTGTTATTCCCAGATCTCTTACATGAATGAATCAAAGTGATTATTTATTGAACAAGTAATATTTATATGTTTTTTTTTTGTTGTTGTTGAAATAGGACATTATGCAACATACAGTAATGGCATCATTTATCACATATAAATTCACTCACATTTTTATTTTTCATATCTATAACAAAAATGTCTTAAATTACTTAAAGGCAATACTATTAATGTAAGTGTAATAATGTTACATGTATTATGTTTAACATAAACTGAAATGTAATATTGTGTTAAACCCAAATTTCGTATCAATTTGATCTTTTTAAGCTAACTGTGTATCTTGGCAAGAGGGACTTTGTTGACCATGTGGACATAGTAGAGCCTGTTGGTATGCTTTTTATTTTATTTACTTATTATACATTTTTTCATAACTATCCTTTGTTTTTAATCAGCTGTGTTAAATTTTGAAATATTAACTTATTAAAAACAAAGCAAAAAATGTTAGATGTATTCCATCTGCTCCCTGGCTACGCATTTGAGCCTGAAACTATAGTCTGCCCTATGGACCTATAACTGATTTCCCGCCTTCATTTTGTAGATGGAGTGGTTTTAATTGATCCAGAATACTTAAAGGAGAGGAAAGGTGAGTAAATGTCTTTATGAAACCTTATGGCCAGTATGTTATTTTCAGCAAGTTTGTACCTTACTAAATAAGAGGTTTTCTATTTTATGTTAGTAATTGAGCAGGTGGAGTATTTTTGTCTCCGGCTTCTTGTCATTTATTTACAGTGTTTATAACGCTGACATGTGCTTTCCGCTATGGGCGTGAAGACTTGGATGTTCTTGGGTTGACATTTCGAAAGGACCTATTTGTGGCCAATATACAGGCATTCCCTCCTGTGTCTGAGGAGAAGAAAAACCTGACACGTCTACAGGAGCGGCTGATTAAAAAGCTTGGAGAACATGCCTATCCCTTCACCTTTGAGGTTAATTCCTTGCTGCTGTGCCATTAATTACAGATAATATTCATGATATTATACATTTACAAAGCTGAAGATTAATTTTGTAGAAGTATCTTTAAAGTAAATGCTTGCTTTGAATTGTTAAGGTCAGAACAGACAACACCTCTGTTTAGACAAACTCTGTTTTAAACAAACTCCAATTCTTGTGTAGTTTGTTAGCAGCTTTTCAGTCTTGTGTTACATCTGAGGTCTCAATACTAATGTGCACAATTTTGGTATTAAATCCTCACTAACATGCATAACTGAATATCTCTGAATACACCCCTATGTTTTAATACATATTTTAAAACATGTTTGTTTTGTTCTTGCAAATTTGCTAGTTTTAGAATGTAAGTGACGTTTAATCAACAGTTCAACCTTTTAACACTATAATGTAATGGAACTCAAATATTTTCTAATAGATACCTCCAAATTTACCCTGTTCTGTCACATTGCAACCTGGACCAGAAGATACTGGGAAGGTATACTTTCTATATCATAAACAAAAATAATGGAGTAATTGCGGAATAATGGAATAATTTCTTCTGTTTTTCTCACATCTGAAAAGGCATGTGGTGTTGACTTTGAAGTGAAGGCTTTTTGTGCTGAAAATGTTGAAGAGAAAATTCACAAAAGGTACAGCACTTTTGTTTGGTGCATTCCATTATCTAAAAAAAATAAACATGAATACATTTTAGCAGACAATAGTTTTGTAAACAAGTGACACTAAGATATATGCCCATTCTACCAAATTATCGTGATGTGCAATCAAGGGGAAGTGGGGGTGCTGAGGGTGCTGCAGCATCCCTGAATTTCAGTAGTCCATTAACAGCAACTGATAATAATAATAATAATAATAATAATAATAATAATAATAATAATAATAATAATAATAAACATCATCCATTAGTGGCAATCTGCAGGGTCCATGCACTCTTTACAACCTGGAACCCCAGAGGACACTTACCTTGAACAATAAAGAGACCACAGATGAAAATTCAGTGCCCTCTACTAACATTGGCCCCCTTGGTAAATATGAGCAAAGAAGGTTGTGAACAATGTTCATTATTTTATATATTCATATATGATTTGTTTAGAAAATTCACAAAAATACTCTGCTGTCATGGATATCAAACAATTGCAAAGAAAACACAATTTTATTAAAAAATATATCTTTTATAAATATAGGTGTGCAACAATTATTGTCACCCTTTTAGTCAATAGTTTGTGCTACCTCCCCTTGCCAAGATAACAGCTCTGAGACTTCTATATAATGCCAAGGGCATGATTCTCTCCAGAGCCTTGAAACACTGGTGGACTCTCCTCTTCAGTTCACTCCACAGGTTTTCTATGGGTTTCAAGTCAGGGGACTGGGATGGTCATGGCAGGACCTTGATTTTGTGGTCAGTAAACCATTTGTGTGTTGATTTTGATGTATGTTTTGGATCATTGTCCTACTGGAAGATCCAACCATGGCCCATTTTAAGCTTTCTGGTAGAGGCAGTCAGGTTTTCATTTAATATCTGTTGGTATTTTATACTCCCTGATGTCTTGTATCCTAACAAAATGTCCAAATCCTCTGGCAAAAAACAGCCCCAAAACATTAAAGAGCCACAACCATATTTACCCATGGACATGAGGTACTTTTCCATATGGCTACCTCTCTGTGTGCACCAAAACCACCTCCATAGACCATAGAACCCGATCCCATTTGGAATTCCAGTAGTGTCTGGCAAAGTGAAGATGCTTGAGTTTGTTTTTGGATGAGAGTAGAGGCTTTTTTTTTTTTTGTTGAAACCCTTCCAAACAACTTGTGGTGATGTAGGTGACTTCAGATTGTAGTTTGAGATTTTCTGACCAAACAACTAACTTCTGCAATTCTCCAGCTGTGATCCTTGGAGATTTTTTGGCCACTCGAACCATACTCTTCACAGTGCGTTGAGAAAATATAGACACACGTCCAGTTCCAGGTTGATTCATTACATTTGCAGTTGACTGGAACTTCTTAATTATTAGCCCTGATGGTGGAAATGGGCATTTTCAATGGTTTTGCTATATTCTTATAGCTACATTTTGTGAAGGTCAGCAACCTTTTTGCAGTACATCACAGCTATATTCCTTGGTCTTACCCATTGTTATGAATGACTAAGGGAATTTGGCCTATGTGTTACCTCATATTTATACCCCTGTGAAACTGGAAGTCATCGTTGAACAATTTCCTGTTCCTAGTCACCCAGGTGTACTAAAAAATGTCAAATATCAATGGGAATATACGTCAAATATATTTTTCTCATATGAATTCATAGGTGTGCCAATAATTGTTTCACACCTATATTTTAATAAAGATATTTTTTTGTGAAACCTGTGTTGTGTTTCCAATTGTTTGATATTGATGAGAGCAGAGTATTTTAATTTTTTTTTGCTTTTCTGAACAAAAGGTCAAAAGGTTAAACAATAATGACAATTATTCACAGCCTTCTTTGCGAGGAGGGCACAGTACTTATCAGGTTTTGTGACAATTGTTCAATGCTAGTTGCTTGACATACCTACTGAAGGTGGCCAGGTTTTGTAAATTTTCAAGTGATAATTAAGATCCTGTTACAAATTAGCAGTATGATGCAGCAAACTATATTTCAATCAGACTTTTCACTCCTGGACTTAACTTTATTTGTCTATTTAGACTTAACTCTGCCCCTATCGATGACCACAACCTCCTCAGAACCTTGTACTGAATATGTATTTCAAGTTTGAATCAATTTTATATGACCAATCATGAATTACTGCAATTTGAGTAGACCAGCTATGTCTCATTATAATTGACTGATGTGTGGTGGCCATATTGTTTATAAATCTCAACATCTTTTTGATAATTATTGAGGGTTCACACTCTTCTAAGTAGTTTGACATGAAACTTGTGAAGACCGGCAAAAAGTCCTATGACCAGTTTGTAAAAGTAGGTTTCACATATTATGCAAATTATCACAAATTTGAGTTGGTAAAGCAAAAAGCAGTATTGTATGGCTTAAGCAAAAGAATTAAGCTAAAAAAGAAATTTCACTGTACATGTGATCTCCTGGGATTTTCACACACAACAGTCTCTACCATTTACTCAGAATGGTGCAATAAAGAAAAAAACATCCAGTGAGTGGAAGTTATGTGGTCGGAAACACCTTGTTGGTCAATGGAGAATGACAAGAATGGTTCAAGCTGAGAGAAAGGCTACAGTAACACTCTGTACAATTGTGGTGGGCTAAAAAGCATCTCAGAATGCACAACACATCGAACCTTGAGGTGGATGGGCTACAACAGCAGAAGGTAGGGTCATTTCCTGCAGAGGCTGAAGAGACCCAAACTTCCCCCTCCCATCCTCACCTCCTTTTACAGAGGGACAATAGATAGTGTCCTGACCAGCTGTCCCACTGCACAGCCTCTGACTTCAAGACCCTACAGCATATTTTGAGGACAGCTGAAAAGATCATCAGGGTCTCTCTACCCACCATTGACACCTAAGTCAACAACCGCTACATCCGCAAAGTTACCAGTATTGATGGGAAACAACCCCTCTCTCCCCTTTCATCTACTTTCCACACTCCTGCCATCTAGCAGAAGGTACAGAGGTATCTGTGCCACCAACAGCAGACTCTGCAACACATTCTTCCCTGAGGCAGTCAGATTATCCTGCTGCCCCCAACGCTCACCTTGGCTAGTCAAACACCTAACCCAGTAAGACTCAGTACCACTACACACCTCACTAACCATTTAAGACTCAGTAACACTTCACACCTCAATTTACATAGCTGCATCAATCACTTTATAATATGGAACTTGTTTTTGCTGCCAATATTGCTGCTATATTTGTGCTGCTACATTACACAATAGCTTACAGTGTACAGACTATTTTCCATGTATTTATTGTCCTGTGTATTTGCTGTCCCGTGTATTGATTGTTTTGTTCTGTGCATTTATTGTCTCGCACTCATCTCACACTGTTGTATATATCAATTTATGTAGTCTTGCATACTGTTCTGTGTTGCACCATGGTCCTGAAAAACATCATTTCATATCAATACATTCAAGCTCTATAGAGGAATGACAGTAATGACGTTCTTGACTTCACACAGACGGTTGGGTAAAATTTGCCAACAACAGCATGATTCCATGGACCCAATCTGCTTTGTGTCAACAGTCCACGCTGGTGGAGGTGGAGTAATGGTGTGGGGAATGTTTTCTTGGCACACTTTGGGCCCATTAATACCAATCAATCATCACTTGAATGCCACAGCCTATTTGAATATTGTTGCTGAATCATGGTCACAATTTACCCATTTTCTAATGGCTACTTCCAACATGATAATGCACCATGTCACAAAGCATAAGTAATCTCAAACTGGTTTCATGTACATGATAATGAGTTCATTGTTCTTCTGAGGACTTCTCAGTCACCGGATCTGAATTCAACAGAACACCTATGGGATGTGGTAGAACAGAAGATTCGCAGCATAAACGTACACCTAGAAAATCTGCAGGAATTACGTGAAGAAATCATGTCAACATGGATGAGAATCTCAAAAGAATGTTTTCAACATCTTGTGGAATTAAAGAATTGAAGCCATGAAGAATTGAGGTTGTTTTGAGAGCCAAGGGAGGCCCCAGTATTAATATAGTGTTCCTAATAAAGTGTTTGGTGTGTGTAGATACAACATACCAATTAAGTGCATCAAGTTCAATCAAACTTTGATGAGGTGCAATAAGCTCAATCAAATTTACGGTTCCCAAGAAACAGTTATCTGAGATTAGCTCCACCCCTATGCATAACCACACCCAATACTTTATATATACCCTTTGAATCGTAGAATCTTGTATAGGTCTTTCAAATTCCGTGTCAATCCACACAAGCAATCATGAGTTACATCTGATTGAGTAAATTAAGCACTGCCTTGTTAGAACTAATTGACAATTGGCAACCATATTGTTTACAAATGTTTACAAATTTTTAAATGACTGAGCCTTACTTTCTGATGAGTAGTTTGACACCAAATTTCTGAAGTTAGACCAAAAATTGAAAGACTAGTTTAGAAAAATGTCATGGCAGAAATTAGATCAAATCATCTTAAGCCAATTAATAAGAGGAAATTTCTCATCTGCATAATGTTTCTCACAATAAGGCCCAAAACACAAGTGCTTGTGCTATAAACGCAAGTGCTTACACAGAATTGCATTTTTATTTAACAACAAAGAGCATACAATTATGGATGTGGTGAAGTTTCCAAGTATGGGAAAGTCTGTAGGACAGAGCAGTTTATGCTTTCTAATTTGAGAGAGAGAGAGAGAGAGAGAGAGAGAGAGAGAGAGAGAGAGAGAGAGAGAGAGACTACAGGTCATGTGTTATGGTACATTTGATCTAACCATGTTTTTGAGTCAGGCCACAAAGAAAACATTTGCTATATTCAGTTCCTTATACTAAACCACTGTGTTACCTAACTAGTAATTTATTGCCACTGTTTTGTTTCTGTAAACAGGATTATATAATAAATAAATACTCTTTCTTGGCATAGGAACTCGGTGCGCCTAATCATCAGAAAAGTGCAGTATGCTCCAGAAAAGCCGGGTCCACAACCAATGGCAGAGACAACAAGACAGTTTCTTATGTCAGATAAACCCTTACACCTAGAGGCCTCGCTGGACAAAGAGGTCAGCAAGTTCCTTAAACAGCCAGTCGAAAACTAGTATACTGAATGCTGTAGATGAATCTGAGACATAAGGTTTACGCTTGCTTTTCAATAGTAGTTTAAAATAAAAATGACATAAACCAGCATGTTCTTCTTCCTGGACAAATAAGTGACACTTTTAAGTAATTAATCAGAGCTAGGTAGAAAAGCAATCTTGTGGCAGTAGTTTCAGACCTACTCCTAACCCTCTTAGATATTGTAGAATTTGTGTTTTCTCTCCGGTGGTACACCCCATTCATAACTATTATTTCATTGTGCTGTTACAAAGGGTGGTCACAGACCTGTGCTGGTAGGAGCAATTCTCTTACAGGACTCTAAAAAACAATCATGTGTAGGGAGGTGGATTTGAGATAAATAGTATATAAGCTCCATCTAGTGGTTGAATTAGTGTGCTACAAAACACTGCAGGCACAAGGCACAAGTTAAACTTGCACTTTAGCTTCAATTCCCATTTCAAAGCTACAAAATAACGTAGACAGTTTGGAGACAATTTAAAGTAGCTTTTTCAGTTTATTGAAATTAAATGACTTAGAAACAAATCTTTATTTAAAATTGAATTAAAACTGTGATTTGTGTTTGACCACCTTATTTTTTCTTCGGTTTCTTCAGATCTACTACCATGGTGAACCAATTAATGTCAATGTTCACGTCACAAACAACACAAACAAGACTGTGAAGAAAATGAAGATCTCAGGTTTGTATAAATACACCTTAGAATGTTATACAGACTTCATTCGACAATACATTCATTAAATTATCTTTCTTTTTACACAATTGTAGTGCGTCAATATGCTGATATCTGTCTCTTCAACACTGCTCAGTACAAATGTCCAGTGGCAATGGAGGAATCTGAGTATGTATGCAGTACACATATGATGAAGCAAAACAGCAACAGACATTTGTGTGTGTGTATACATATGTATGTATATACTGTATGTGTGTGTGTGTGTGTGTGTATATATATATATATATATATATATTTTTTTTTTTTTCTTTTTCCCCACATTTAATGTTACAGCCTTGTTCCAAAATGGATTACATTCATTATTTTCCTCAACATTCTACAAACAATACCCCATAATGACAACGTGAAAGAAGTTTGTTTGAAATCTTTGCAAATTTATTAAAAAAAAAAAAAAAAAAAAGAACATGTACATAAGTATTCACAGCCTTTGCCATGACACTCAAAATTGAACTCAGGTGCAACCTGTTTCCACTGATCATCATTGGGAGGTTTCTACAACTCGATTGGAGTCCACCTGTGGTAAATTCAGTTGATTGGACATGATTTGGAAAGGCACACACCTGTCTATATAAGGTCCCACAGTTAACAATGCATGTCACAGCACAAACCAAGCCATGAAGTCCAAGCAATTGTCTGTAGACCTCCGATATTGGATTGGATTGTATTAAGGCACAAATCTGGGGAAGGGTACAGAAACATTTCTGCAGCATTATAGGTCCCAATGAGCCACATAGAGACCACAGTGGCCTCCATCAGCCATAAATGGAAGAAGTTTGGAACCAGCAGGACTCTTCCTAAAGCTGGCCACCCGGCCAAACTGAGCGATCGGGGGAGAAGGACCTTAGTCAGGGAGGTGACCAAAAACCTGATGGCCCCTCTGACAGAGCTCCAGCATGCCTCTGTGGAGAGAGGAGAACCTTCCAGAATAACAACCATCTCTGCAGCACTCCACCAATCAGACCTGTATGGTTGAGTGGCCAGATGGACACCACTACTCAGTAAAAGGCACATGACAGCCCACCTAGAGTTTTTATTTTTTTTATTTTTAATAAATTCGCAAAGATTTCAAACTAACTTCTTTCATGTTGTCATTATGGGGTATTGTTTGTAGAATTTTGAGGAAAATAATGAATTTAATTCATTTTGGAAAAAGGCTGTAACATAACAAAATGTGGAGAAAGTGAAGCACTGCGAATACTTTCCAGATGCACTGTATAGTGTATGTACGTATGTATGTGTATCTAATTTCATGTTACTGTGTCTGTTTAGTGACATTGTGGCTCCAAGCGCAACATTCTGTAAGGTATATACTCTGACCCCCTTTCTTGCCAACAACCGAGAGAAGCGTGGCTTAGCTCTAGATGGAAAGCTCAAACATGAAGACACAAATTTAGCCTCAAGTACACTGTAAGTACTCTTCTAATATAAGAAGTCAATATTTTCATTACTTGTGGTAAGTGGCAGCAGTTGCAGTGTTCTCCTTTCAATATTGGCTTCATTCTTTAATCCTGAAGGTTACGAGAAGGCGCCAGTAAAGAAATTCTGGGTATAATTGTGTCGTATAAAGTCAAAGTGAAACTGGTGGTGTCTCGTGGTGGGTAAGTTTGAACCTAGATTCAATTTAGTTGCTTCAGTTAAGTGATTTGACTTCTTTTTTGATTTGTCTAGCTACTGTATGATTCTTATACTTCTAGGTGAATCCTAAAAAGCAAGTTGTATTAATAAAAAAGAAAAAAAATTATATGCATATAAAACATATTTATAAAATGAAGATAATTTCCCTGTTATAAAACAATATTCATATTATAATAATTATATTCCAGATGACTCCCAGTGGTACACGCATATTTAAAAACAAACAAACTTTCAGATAATGGTCTAATCTCACAAGTATAAATTTGATATAGGCCTATATATTAATACAATACTTGACCAGAGAAGTTTATTTATAATCTATAAAAATGCAGTAAATTTTCAATATACGGCTGCTCATTTTGCTTGCTTTTTAAGTGTATTCTGATTTTAAATTGTAAAGTTCCTACACCAAATTCATAAAAGTTGGCATGTTTGCACTCATAACTCTGATACTGTTAGCGTTTGATGCTTGGGAACACTCAAACTTACCGCAGAGTACATATTGTGTGATGAAGCAACATTCTATTGGTAAAATCTGGTTAAGGTAAAAAAAGTGAACTTACTGTCACCACTTAACAAAGAGGTAGCCATAGAGTGCATCCATTTATCATTTAGTTGAAGCTCCATAAAACACAAAAACAGCTAGTCCGTGACCCACCATCTGATAATCATTTCCACTTAGTGCTTGAGAGATCCCATTGGACACAGGACACATACTCATCTGCCAGTGCAGATAGTTTGGCAGGTTTATTAATACACAGTGGAAATAACAAGACTTTTTGGGATACAAATGATTTCTACTCCCCAAAAAGCAGACATTGCATTCTGACATACAATACATGCAGTTCATGAACTCTCCAATTGACCATAATGATGAACAACAAAAAAGCTGACACAAACCCCATGCACAAATCTGAGTAATGCTCAAAAACGTAGGTACATCTGAGGTCTAAATAACATTGTGAACAATTTCAGTATTAATCTATCGCCATTATGCACCAGGTAGGGTAAGTGCAAGTACTGAATGTGTTAGTTATAAAATTATTAATTTATTTCTTTATTAGAATTACTGACACCCAAGGTGCACATAAATACACACTACTTAGACATTGCTGATTTATGAATAATAAGAACTATCCAGAAACTATGGATTAGGGCAGTATACACTATGTGGCATCTTGACTTTATTTCCTCAACTCCATGAAAAGACTAAGTTTGTTTTATTCTTCACAGGCTCTTGGGAGATCTTGCCTCCAGGTACAACAAACTTGAAGCGAATCACCTTTACACACTCTCTCTCTTTTCTGTGTGTGTGTGTGTGTGTGTGTGTGTGTAAAAGAGAGAGAGAGAGAGAGAGAGAGAGAGTGTAGAAAGAGAGAGAGAGTGTGTGTAGAAAGAGAGAGTGTAGAGATGGTGAGAGAGTTTGTGCAAGCAAAGATGCTACATGATAGTAGCTGATAAATAGGTAATTAAAATAAACTAAGTAATATAGTACAAAAATATATAATAAATAAATGATTATGTACACAAAAGTAAGCTTTATCATTAATCTTCAGTGTCTGAGTGTACAGCAAAACAATTTTATTCTTCTAATTATGACTTTATACTGCTTGGTTGAAACACATGGGTATTATATATATATATATA